>PQWD01001568.1:0-62150 GCA_019425675.1 Leucinodes orbonalis | reverse complement strand
TGTTTAAGCACACAAATGTTTTTAAACTAAGGGGATCGAACCATGAACCTTCGATGTAGGTAGACTTCTCAACTACTTAACCACATCGGTCGTCGTTAAATTAATCTAATGATAAACAAAAGCCTGATATCCATTTGGGTTTGTATATTACTGGCACGACAGCTCGTACAATATTCGACACGCGTACTTTATCGCATGCGTATTGATTTTATATCGGAATTATATTACATACCTAATTTGGACTCAGCCCAGTCGCATACTATTCTCTCCGTTTCCCTTGATCCCACATTCACTTCCTGTAATAAAAAATAACACATATAAGCTTTACTGATTGCTCATTCATCTGATTAATCAGATGAGATACGAATAAATACGACCGCAGTCAACTCAATAGGCAATGCAAAGAGGCTTAAAGCATAGGAATAAAATCAGAGACTCTGATCTGAGGAATAAAATCAGAGACTCTGATCTGAGGAATAAAATCAGAGAGACTTAAATTTTTAATCGCCAGTTTTAACGATACTACAGAAAATCTATTATTTCAGTAACAGTTGACCATGTCACGTATTACATCTACGTACAAAAGACAGATGGCCGTTGGAGCAGATTAGCTCTGGAGTGGTAACATCGTCATGGAAAGCGTAACGTAGAGTGCCCTCCAGCCCGATGGATACTTGCGATAGGTCGCTGGGTGAGGACAGAGGAGAAACGGGACATCTGACGCTGAGTTATTGCCAGCAGTGGACTGCAATACGATGAAACTAAATTACCACAGTATGCGAAACTAACTGAAGTTGACGTAACGTACCTATGATATGCCTGGAATAAACCCTAAACAATTTGTAGACGCTTGAAATTACGCAAGATTCTGAATGTTTTGTCCTAGTAATATTATTACTTCACAATAGGATATAATGATCACAGTGACTTTAGTATCCATAAACCCTTTGAATACGTTAGCACTGCTATCTTGTTACACTTAATCTTTCAGAGGTAGGGACTATCGACAGCCCGCCCGCTAAGCGTGAAGATTGTAGCGACAAATTTTACTATCGTGAAGTAGGCCTTTAGTCAAGCAATGGGCTATTACGGGCTGTTAAATCAAATCAGTACGGCTTCTGACTTAACCGGATATGACACTTACCTGTGATGTTTCGCCCAAATCCGGCAGCTGGGGTACTTCTAACTTGACCTTTTTCCGAAGGCCTGCATAGCAGTAACTGGAAATAAAAATAGCAATTATTAGTAATTGAAATTCTTCGAGGCATTTCTACTGGATTGCAACATTTCCATTCACAGCTGGAAAAGCCTACCCAATGACATTCAACTTTAGGGGGTTCCGGCACCGGACATGGCTAGCCCGTGGCGGTTTAACGAGTCAACAGAGCTTTGCTTCTTCTTCTCATTATACTCCACCAATAGGTAATAAATTAGCTTGGATCTCACATGCCTATAGACACATGATATAGACCTATATAAAATAAAAGGGCCATATTTGTGCGACCATTTAAAATATTTACATTACACGCGTGGGTTAATAAGGTGATAAATTAATACTAATAGTAAAGATACACGGTTTTGAGGGATTAACGCCGTGAACAATAGCACAATAAAGCGCGTTCGACACTGCCGTTGTGGTCTAGTAGGCACAACATTCAACTGCGCGAACCGGAGGTCGTGGGTTTGAATCTTGCGGGGAGAAGTCACTTTGTGCGATTCTTCCTAGTTTGGTCAAGAGATTGCAGTCTGAATCACCTCTGATTGTCCCAAAATAAAGATGATTCCGTGCTTCGGAGGGCACGTTAAGCCGTTGGTCCCGGCTACAATCTTAGTATGGTAGTCTTACACATCGGGCCCATGTGGTGGGTAATGGCCCAATTTCTCCATAGCGATGCTGTGCAGGAAGGCCAGTGTCCTACAGCGGATATCACGTAAGTCATTCTGCAGAGCCCTTAAGAAACTCCTTTGTGGAGGGAAATCTAGTGAGGATGAAAGGGTTTAGTGCCTCCGGCAAGCTGACGGCCAAATGTAACGCAAAGTTGTTCGTCGCCGGCCTCCTCTGAGGTCGTGGTATCACGGCCTATTAAACATAGGTATACAAACAATATATTGGCTTCGACAATAATAAAGTTGAATTTAAATTTAACAATAAATCCGTTGTTTTATTTCGTAACGATGGATCGAAGTTAGTCGTTAGGTACATAAGTGAGAAAAGGAAGGAATTTTGTAACCATTTCTTGAAAAATATTTATCAACATTAATAAAAATCACGTCCATAAATAAATTGATAATAAATAATCAAATATCCATTAACATTCACACAGCGCCATCTAGACCCAAGTTAAACATGAAGCCTGTATTATGGGTAATAAACAACGGATAGACATACTTATATATATATTTTTTGTGAATTCATACATATTATACATAGAAAACACCCAGACCATTACAAACAGACATGTTCATGCACACAAATGTTTGTACTGCCCGGGGATCGAACCCGGTATCCTTAGTGTTGCAGTCGACGGCTCAACCGCAACACCTAATGGGTCGTCGAATAAAAGTAAATCAAAGTATTAGAACACAAATGATTCCAAGCGTCGAACGTGATATAAAAATAACTTGCCCGTTATTTGTGTTATAATCAAAATGACCCAGAACAATCAATGCATCGAAATGTCACTATCGGACAACGTCATAGATAACACAATGCACATGTGTGAACTACTATGTTTATGATAATACGGTTGCATTATTTCTAACATATAGGGTTAATATTTTTCATGAAAGTTTATCGAATAAAAAATTAGCATACCGATATCGATACACGTAGGTATGATAAATCTGTAATAAGTACTCGTAGGTAGATTTACTTAAAAATAGCAAAAGCCGAAAATTTTACTATGGTATATTTTGTCTACCTGTCTGAGTTAGTCTTGCACATAAAAACTACTCAACAGCATTTGACAAAATTTTGTTGTTGTTTATTTAATAGTCTTTGCTTATACATTATTTGGACGGCCTGAATCTAAATACTTTATTTATCAACATATCCAACTAGCCAATTACACCCAAGCGCAGGGTTCAGGCCTACTGAGAAAGCTCGGCTATAGAGAGATTGAAATGCGGGCCAAATGCAGATTGGTAGTTTTTAATGTACATCAAAGGTTAGGGAGTTCATCACTTCAAGTGCCTTCCGAAGCACGCAGGGATTCAAGTTATTAATTAACCGCAAAAAGTGGGCCATTAAAGGATGATGAT
The DNA here is from genome assembly GCA_019425675.1 of Leucinodes orbonalis. Classification (NCBI taxonomy): domain Eukaryota; kingdom Metazoa; phylum Arthropoda; class Insecta; order Lepidoptera; family Crambidae; genus Leucinodes; species Leucinodes orbonalis. The sequence goes on along the minus strand of PQWD01001568.1, from coordinate 58,889 downwards.
GATGAGTTGCAAAAAAAGTGATTTTATCAGTTATTTTTGCTGCATGTCATACCTTTCAGCCTTAAATAATGTAAATAAATAAATAAACTAAACGTATGAGTTATCGTACTATTATTATATAAATATAAAATAGAGAGTCATTTCAATAATTTATTTTTTATTATTCACCCCCCCCCCCTTCTTTACCTAATGTAAATATATATTTATTTTAATTCTGACTGTTATCCCATTCCCCCTTCAACCTTTTGCCCCATGCGCGGAGCACTAACATAATATTATAATAATTAATTTACAAAATAATCTACTAAAGAGACGATAATTTTATTAATAAATAAAAAACCTTTTTGCCTGAACAGAGCTTATAACTTAAATACTAAAGGCTATGAAATTAGCAAGAATGAGGTACCTCCAATCACGTAGGTAAAACACGAACAATATTTTTGATTTTGGGTAAATTAAAAATTGTATTTTATTTCTTATACATACATATTGTATTGTTACGAATTGACGTAATTAAAATGACCGTGTTATGTGTGTTACCGTGTTATTCTTCGTGTTTGGCAATAATTTATCCTGAACCGCCAGCTCGTAACAGTATTTTCAGAAATCAAGTAATCAGCCTTTGTGATAAGTGTCTACTGCCGCCTAAAATATACCTGAGATTCCGAAAAAAGAAATAAACGTACCTACAGTTGCTGGCTTGTGACGTTAAGATATAAGTTTTTAGTTATTCTACTGACTGTCTCACTCATGAACCCGGAACACAGATAAACTATTTATCCTAGCATTACTGTTATGGGCACAGATTTCCCAATACAGGAGATGGGGCAAGCCGCGTTTTTAAGTGCGACAAATGTAAGCTCAACGAGCATACACTGGCTGCCAGTTTATGCTCTGTGAGACGGGTCAAGACGCACGAATATTAGAAGAAATTACCGTTTTTTTTCCAAAATGCCATCCTGTGCAATTGTAACATGCCATCATCGCAATGAATCAGTAAATTTACCAAGAAATATAATAACTTTTCACAGGTAAGAACCAAAAAGAAATTGCGACACTGGGACTGCCTATAAACTTCAGTGGTTATGGGAAATATTTATGGATATTAATACCTTATTATTTTGTGATAAGTTTTATGATATACATATTAAACAAATAAAATAATATTTAAAACTATTGCTAATACAAGGTCAATACAAAATAAGCAGTGATTAGAGTCAACAAGACCAAAAAGTTATTACAATTTGTACTTCGTTTATTTTCGTGTGGTAGGTAGGTGATAACGCTTGATAAAAAATACCCTTTTGATAATGAATAACAATTATTTAACCTCAGCTTGCCTGAGTACTTGCTTTTATTCATTAAATTCGACATAATATGTCATCTCTGGTGTAAGTCAAGTCTTTTGGTGAACCTAATTTTGTATCTTAGATGACGAAGTATTTGAAATTTAATATATTTTTTGCATATGAATAAATGGTTATTTTTATTATTAATATTAACTAAATTTGAGATTTGTTACACGTGTTAGCCGATTTTAAAATTTTCCCAGCAGTAATAAAAAAATCTGAAAAAATTGCAATGCCCAATCATCTACTACTCTAACGAACAAGGCTCTATAGACTTCGCTGTTCATTTCTTTTGACTTTCATGTATGAGTGAAAAAAAGAGTGGTTGGTGCCATAATTGTGCGTTTGTTTAGTGCTGTAGTAACTTAGCAGATTTGGTGATAAGGGGTAGAGTCGTAAAACGCGTATGGAGACTTTCTGTAGACACTGCGATTGCAAAGTCCTCTATTTAGTATTCGCCAATGCCCATGAGGCAAGCGTGGGCTTTAACGGTCAGTATCCCCTCAAGGAAGATAATCGCCAAATATGATCCATGGTACTTTTATGACGGCTGATAAAACGATGATATTTAAGTCAGATATTTTACTATCTACGTGAACTGGTCATTGGCCATATGAATAAAATTATAGAGCACAATACCGTAAGTAAAGGTTTTACTTTATATATATTCTCGTTGTACCAAAAACGGTAACTAATATTCTAATGATTAGATAACTTATCGATACTATAATAGATATTGATAAATTAGTTTACAAGATATCCCAATTATGAACAGGAAATTAAGACAATTTTAAAGGTTCCGTAAATAACAAAAATAAAGAAACGGTTCAGTTATAAATTCACTAAATTGTCCGTATTCAGTTTAAATTAAAAACATGCAAACCTGTGAATGCAGTCAAAAATAAACATAACGTAAAATGATAATAGAGTGGTATATCTTTCTACAAACAATAAAATAATATTCCCAGCCTTCTTTCAATTGACTTGGAAAAGAAGTATTGCTTGTAGTTACCACCATTAATATATAAATGTATTTTACAATTCGTTTTTTTTAACTGGATCTACCTTATTATAAGTATTGCCAAAAAGTAAACATTCAATGTTTATAAAAAAAACATATTTCACCTAATTGCATACACATATACATACAAGTAAATAAAGTTAAGACAAGAAGCAAAATATATAAAGAATAGCAGAGTAAATAATTCACTAAAAGATAATAATATAATTATTTCCAGACTGTTTCCGAAGTAAAATATGATTCCGATAACAAATCAGATGAGATTAAAAACTGTCTGCATATCTATGTACCGACAAATAGTTTTTATATCGATCAGAACTATTTGCGATATTACAGTTCAATATTGATATCTCTTTATTATTTTTTAATTTATAGAGTGAACTTAGATAATTTGATAAGGAGTTCCCTGTCGGCCTTACAGTTACAGGAAAATAATCAGCACTCTCAGCTGTTGGATATGCAACGAGACTAAAGTCATCTTAGAGTGGGATTCGAACCCCAACTTACGGTTTATAAGTAGAAAAAAGCAACTTGATCAAGCCCATCCCTGTGGGCTTGACCAAGTTGCATATTTTGCATTTCGTCGTTGAGATCTATTGATAGAGGAATTTAAGGGATTGTGTATCAGCAAATGTGTGATTTTGCCATGTTGAGAAAGGTATAACCCCTCACCTACAATACTTGAATATCTATTAAATCGATATTATATCAGTGGATAAGTTTTATCTTCTTCTTAGGGTGCCGTCCGTTATCGATGTTTGCCTATCAAAAACGCGATATGCACTGTCGATGCATCGCATGTGAACAGTGATTGCATATTTCGAACAATTTGTATAAATATGTAATAGGCATGTTATTATTCATCTTTCCACACTTTTCACAGCTATCAGCCTATAACGTCCAACTGTAGTGCACAGGTATCATCGTACAGTATAGCCATGCGGAAAGTGCACCATAAGGCTTAACTCTACGATTAGGGTTTCTCTTCGAGAATTCTCGAACCGAGAATTCCCGGGAAATTTTGCCTTACTCGAGACGAGAAAAAAGTGGTCGAGAAATCGAGAAATCGAGAAATTCAGTCAAAAAATTAAAACTTGATAACGCGCTTGCGTTCTCGTTGCGGCTTGCCACGCGTCGTGCGAATTAAATAAAATATTTGTCCTATTAGAGGAGGCACCGAAATTTATATTTCACACGGTCTTGTAATTATTAAGATTTGAGTTCCTCTCAGGAAGACCCGCTAATTACGTTTCTGAAAAACGTTTCTAATACGTTATACTAGAGTACATAATAGAAAACGAACGTGTTTTCTCCTTGTCTGGAAACTTGTGACAAAAACGAAACCGATTGTCAGATGATGCTATAAATGCCCTTGTATTTTTAAAGGCTTATTTTCTTAATGATAACGTGACATCGTGGGTTAGCTTTTGAACCAGTTTCCGCTTTAAATTGTGATTGTAATTGATCTTAAGATTTTTAATGATTTATTAGATTTTTATGTTTACTTACGTAAAGAAAAGACTCCATTTACTTATAACAAATATTGAAAAGTTTATACAAAGACTAAACTATTCCTTAGTTTAGTCTTTGTATCAACTTTTACCACACATGTATGTACATGTACCTTACTGTTTCTCGTAATTATTAAGCTAGTCTGATTGTTATTTTTTATAAGGAATTAAATTGTCGTTTTATGCTACGTAATTTAAAAGTTTGTAGTACAGACTGAGACTAAAATAAATTATTTAGTATGTAAGGTACTAAGTTTCATTGTGATGACATGATGACATTGTTTTTAGAAGATATTTTATTTGTTTTTTTTTTTTTCAAAGAAAAAGACTATTTAGTATATTTGTTGTAGAAACTAGAAATAATGATAAGAAGATCTCGCTAGTTTTTTCGCTTAATTAAAGTTTTCTATAGTTAAATTAAACTCACATGAAACTAAAAAAAACGTTGTCATTGATAAATGTTGAATATTGCATAAAAGTATTTTTATTGTGAAATCAAATATGTTTTGAGCTTTTCAATATTTCTCGCCAACCCGAGAATTCCCGGGAAATAGTGGTCGAGAATTCTCGTGCTCCGAGAAATAAAAAAGGTCGAGAAATGAGAAACCCTATCTACGATCCACTGACCCATCGCGGCGGATAAAGCGCGTAAAGCATCTCAGAACACACACAACACTACAAGACCGCGATTCCGCCCCCACCAGCGCGCGGAGCCTTCGTCACGAGTACCTGTTGGTGACCAGCACTATTCCCGTTACCGGAATGTACCACGTCGCTTTTCTCCCCAAACTTTTACTAGGTTATCTACCCACCCCTGCAACGCCCTACGCCGAGGTTCGCGTCCCCTAGGCATACCCTTAGGCTCGACGCATATTTTTTTTGGGCTGAGAGCCATCTGTGCTCGCAAATTGACTGGTGAAGCTGTGAAGGCCACCTGCGGCCAACAATTATTAAGATTAATGTTACCAAATCTAGCAACCTAGGATGGAGACGCATTTGCCTAATTTGCCTTAAACTCGTGTGGTAGGTAGGTAATACTAAAGAGCTACCTCTTCACATTGCCACTTTCTCGGAAGTGGTGCTGTGAAATCCTTTAAACCCAAACCATTGCTCAAGAAACAAAGCAAGCAACAATTTCGACGCAGTCTATAATAATATATTCCCATACAGATAAAAAAATCAGTATGATTACACAAAAAGTTTTATTGGCTATTGCATTACCCAGCTCTCACACGACACCTGACCTTTAGTCGCGATGGCCGTCAAATAGAGATTCAAATAGGTACATAATTGTCAATAAACACGTAATCAGCCCTTTGTTGCATTGAATTAAAAATTATGCCATGCATAGTCGACTTTGACACGTCCAAATAAAGTTCAAAATCGATGAGCTCAAAGCTTTCGTTGTTGCCAATAAAGGGCTCAGTAAATAACAACCCGAACACTGATACAAATTCAATATTCATACAATTAGATATTCGATGGCCACCGCCGAGGTAATGTCTGATGAATACCTTGAAGTACACTTATACAAATAGATATAGACGCGGGGTTCTAATAACAGAGGGGACAAACAAAACGATCTTAATGTTATTGTTATGATTCTAACTGGTTTGTGAATTTCCCAACTCAATGCTAACTGAGAATTGTTTTCCACATACTATTTTATTTAATTAAAATAATGATTGACTCCTTTGTAGTATTTCCTATACTGGAAAAAATATCGTCTTTAAATTTTCTATATATTACCTTTTACTTTAAATGTATAATTCAAACAAAATAAATAATGTTTGTCATCAAGTATCATCATCATTATCATTATTAGCCTATAATAAAGGCCCACTACCACCGCCCAGCATAGCTTTGGGGAGAATGGATCGTAACCTACCACACGGGCCCAATGCGTATAGGCGATTGTTAACAACTACCGTCAAAAAATTTGCAGACGGGAACGATGGCTTCACGTGACATCCGAATCACAGAATCACCTTTATTTTTCGACAATCGGCTGATTCAACCTGCAAAGTGCTAATCGAACTGTGGAAAATCGCACAAAGTGATTTTCACTATGCGGGATACGAACCCACGACTGGATCACGAAGCGATCAAATCCAACGCCGAATACCCTAAACCACATAGGCAGATCCACACTTTTAACTAGTTTCAATAAATTATCTTAAAATGTTATCAAAATATTTCAATATAATACGAAAATAATTAATTATTGTAATTAGCAGACATCACTTTATGTTATAAATACTCGTAAAACGTACTAATTTCACTTCATCGTCAAGATAATTAAGTTATTTATTCAACATGAAGTTCTTATCTATAATTATTCATGCCTTGTTTATTATTGTTTTGGGTTTAGGTAAACCAAATACAAATATCTGTAATAATTACACTGCGTTCACATATGCCTACCGAGTATGTTACAAGAAACTCAAGTTTAGTTCAAAGTTACCAGTCAGATTGAGACAAATTGTCTTTGGTTTGGTTTATGACAGAGATTAGAATTCTCTTTCAAACAACTTAAATACGCTATCTTACGTTTCATAATTTTAGTTTTATATTGATAGTACAATAATGCGTCGGTGGCACAAGGGTGTGGACAGTCGCTCTCCTACCGGGAGGGCTGAGGTCCAAATCCCGCTACGTACCAATGTGTTTTCGAATTTTCGAAAAATATGTGTACGTTATCCGACGCTCTTACGGTGAAGGAAAACATCGTGAGGAAACCTGCGCACGCCTGCAAAGAAATTCAAAGATTGTGCGTGAAGTTGTCCAACCCGCACTGGGCCCGCGTGGACGACTAAGGCCTAATCACCCAATACGGGCTCGTGCCCCTCGGTGGGGATGTTTAATGAGCTGATGATGAAGATGAAGAATGAAATGATGTTACAGTAAAAGAAGCAATTTGGAAATTGTGGTATTATTACCACAATTTAAGTATATTATTATATAATAATATATAAGTATATTATTATACTGTTGGCTAATTTTGTTAATTGGTCATATGTCATATAGTTATGAAAATCATAACTAAGTAATAATTACGTATTATTAATGATTAACCTTTACGGCAATCATTCTTGATTTTGAATAAACATATTTTGATCATAAATTACTTACCTACTATAAACTTATTTTTCCTACCATTCTACCAAAAACTTGTTTTATTAGCAACATTATAAATTATATTATATGGCACACAGCATTTGCTAGGTCGGTGAGCTCGTCAAAAATAAGTTAAACACTTACCGCGAGTTCCCCCGCGTGCCCAGACGTCGCGGACGCACCGTCGGGTACACTTGCTTCATCACCTTGCCGAAGTCCGCAGTTGACAGCGGCTTCATATTACTGCTCATACAATGTGCACTGTGAACGTGGAACACGTATTAGAATCTTGCCCGGTTACCTTGATTTCATGGAATTTTATTCGACGGGCTTTTTGCTGTTGATCGCGATTGGCCCTTATAGATTCAAAGGGCAGTGAGCTATCAGCCTTAATTTTAAAAAAATGCCGCAACTACAGGCGCTTATTGGACACTAGTAATCCCATAATATGTGATGTGAACTAACGATACCCCGTTTTATGTTCGAAATACCTTTTGTGATGATGGCTGTTTATTACTTTCACAGCGTTGCCGGGCAAACTTTAAGTGCTGATGGTACTCAGTCTTAAAACAATGTACAAGCCTAAGGACTCAAGTGTTAATCTTTACTTGAATATAATTAGAAAAGGATAGCGCTCTACACGATAAATAGCGCCATCCCTTTCTAACTCAATTTATTTTAATATAATATCGAAATTGTTTCAAACTTACATATACTCATCGTATACATCTTGCTTGGGCAACGAAACATCAGGATCAACTTCTAAGTGTGTCTGTATCCATGTTACAGTCTGCTGAAGTTCAGCTCTGAAACAGCCAATGCTACGATTATTATTAAAATATACGTTCATGATTTTGCAATGAATTACTGATGATGATATTTTTTTCCCACCAAAGCAGAGAAGGAAGTGTATGATGAACTACAGCGACAGTTTGCCACTGATAGATTCACAGCTTCACGAACATAAGGCGAGGGCAGATAACTCTCACCTTTAAATAGAATGCATAAGAGGGTCCCCAAGTAAAACTCGAATTTAGGCTCAGAGATGGCGAGGAAATCTAGTATATGATTAGGGAGAAGCGTGTAACTGAGACTCGTTGAACTTACAAGGAAGGGACCCTTGTAGGTCGGCCTGTGTTACTGTCTTAATGCGGGACCGAAAAGGTTATTGGCCTTGTTTGAATATCAGCGGATTCAGCGATAAGGGGGTTAGGATGCACTGATGCCGAGTCAAATAAGTGTTTGGCCGCTATTTTTATACGATTATTCTAAGTCAATGAAGTTTCTCATTGCGCAACAACCACGGCGCGTTCGTGACCTTACGCATTAATCTATTCTGGATGGCTTGTTACCTATGGATTTGTCAGGGGTTGAGCAAAAACTACGCCAGCGTACGACATAGCACCCTTATATACACAGTACAGGTATATCCTCAAGAGGATTTGTCACATCTCAAAGAAGGGGAACGACTAAATCATCTCTATTCAGACAATCAGTGATTCATTCAGCAATAACTATTTAACTATTCGTCATAAATGTGTACTACTCGCGGGATTCAAATCAGAGTGTAAGAGTTCAATCTCTTTAAAGGAAAAGACGTATGTAAATCGATGACATGCCTATTCTATGGCTTATGGAAAAAGCTTATTAGCTAGCAATAATCATAAAATAGTAAATAAATGAGAATTACATCGTAGATTGTGGTTATGAAACTATATATGTTTAAATAAAATGGCTGAGAAAAAGTTTATAAAATACCCTGTGCCTCTTATATAGGGTTAAGGGTTACCTAGAGCCCAATGGGTTTATAGGCTGCTTCAAGGGATCATGTGGAGGTACGCCGGTCGGCAGCCGGAGATATAACAAGAGCCGTTCGGCGCCACTTAATGCCTCAACAGCTTCCAGCAGTTGAGCCACGCGTTGTCGCCCTTCTTGACTGCAACAAAAATGTGAATGAATAATATGATTTGAAGAAAAAATTCAGCTAAATTCAGATATCGGAACCTGAGAATTTTTGATAGGCTTTTCATTTTAAGCCGTGCCATAGTATGAAAACTAATGATCTGAATCTGAAAGTGAAAAATTAAAGAGATAAATCTAAAAGACAATGGATAACATGGTCAACATATCTGAATATTTGATAGTATATAATATGGATGACAGATATTTAGGCAGGTATTCTAGGAAGTCTAGCTGACAGTTATATATATATATGGAAAATATTTTTCGGTTTCTTTGATATCAGAAAAGCATAAGTAAATATATTGTATTGATAAAGATGATTCAGAACTTAAATTCCAATCTAACTTTTAAATGGACCATTATACATACCTAACAAGATCAAAAACATAATAAGAATATGACAGTTTCCTCTTGTAATCAAGACGCTATATAAATGTCTAAGTATATTAATTCTGTGGAACCCCTATACACCACATATGCAAACACATTTTTTTGTCATCTAACATTGTGTGGGGTACCAATGTATGTATAGTTGTTTAAATTTGATATTGAGGTTCTAAATATCTTCTTTTAGGGTTCCATAGTCAAATGGCAAAAAACAGAACCCTTATAGATTCCACATTTATGTCTCTTTTCTCGGAAACTATAAGCACTACACTGTTCAAACTTTGTTTTCTAAGTATAGGTATCAATGTTGTACAGGTCTTTAAAAAATGTATTTAGGTTTATATTTTTTTATATAAATTGAATAGTTTGCGCGATCAGTTTTTTAAAACTGTATGGTAACAGTGACACGATATTATACCAATCCTGTTAGCCTACAGGAAATAGCATTATGTCACCTTACAAGTTATATAGGTTAAAATCTTAAATAATGTTTAACTAAAAAACTTTGTACTGAAAACCTTTATGTAACTTCACTTCTAGTAAGAAGTCTTTTGAACTCAGTAGAGTTCAAAAGATAAAAAGTACTATCTAGTTTTAGTGCAATAATTATTTAAATTAATAATATGTTAAGCATTCATTAAATAGTATAATATTTAAATCAGATTAATAAAAAGGGATTTTATAGATAGGTTTTGTTGACATACAAGTCTGGCAATACATGAGGTCAGTTGCCAGCCAGGGTTCCAAGTCACAGAGAGATTGAGGGCATATTTAAATGTTTTCTAGTTAAATTATTGTTCATGTAGGTTAAAAAAACTTTTCAACTAGATAATAACAAATATCCACTGACATTCAAACACTAACATGTAAATTATAAAGATGGCAAGCACCAATGGGAAATACAAATGGGACTCACTGATTAGAGATTCTTCCAATGAAGTTGATGGCATTTTGACTTTGTTATCATGCACTTATTTCCACTTAGCAAAGAATTCTGCTTTTCCTTTAACCCTTTGACTGCCAATGATGCCTAAAGGCACCTATTTTTATAGAGGTAAAGCTTCAGGATTCCATGACAATAATGACTTGATATTCCATAATATCAAGTCATTATTGAATATATCAGACATTGGAGATCAAAGTATATGTTTGCAACTAGGCAGTCTAGCTGATAGTTATTGGCTACTGTGACCTGTTGACCAGTGGTACCAATGTGAGCTCATAGTTATTAATTAATTAGTGACATGGAGAAATAAGTCTCAATTTCCAGTAATGCTGCATAAGTCAACTACAAGTTCAGACTCAAAACTTTCTTTACACAACCAGCAGTCAAGGCTCATAGTTAAAGGTTACAAATTATATATGGTATGTTTGCTGAATTTTAAACTAAAGTTGTTTAAGGTAAGGATTTTAACCTCCTATATGTAGTTTTTGGAAAATAATACTTAATGCATTGTGTCTGGCACTGATGGCAAATAAATATCATGTATTTAAATTATATTTTTTTTGTATATATATATTGCAATGTGATTCTCTCTTATAATTTACTATTTGAACAGATATCATCATTCTCTTTCCCTTATCCCATTACTTGGGGTCAGCACATTTCTTCCATTTTGTATTGGTCTGGCGGTTTCCTATGTATAATATGTATGTATTTACAAAAAAAAAATTATTATAAGTATGTTAATCAGTTGTTTAACACCCATAATACTAATTCCATATTTATCCCACAAATATCTTTCAGATGTGTCATCCACACAGATACTCTTATAAAATAAAATAAATCCTATGTTTAAACTCATACTAATTTCTTTGCCACTGTTTCTTTATTTTATAAATTTTGTTTGTTTTGGAATTCGTACTTTTAACTGCATCAGATTACTGATTACTTCTGCATAACCATAGATTAACTGGTAGAGAATTCCACTCATCATTAAGTTCACCTTTATACAATTATTTTAGTGCAATAAAGTAATGAATACAATTATTGAGAAAAACTTCCTAGCATACTTTACCTATAAAAACATTTTCATTCATGTCAACAACATATTTTTCCCTTTAACATATGTCATTTGCAAGTCCTTAATTTGGTCATCACTTCCCTACAGAGCATATAAGATGTAGATTTAATATGTGACAGTTGGAAGATAACCATTGTAAACAAAATGTAGAGGTTGACTTATGTTACAAGCACTAGTGGAGTTTGCAGCAGATACCTGAGAGTATTCTCGACGATCTGTTGCATGGAAGCTACTTTGGCAGTGTCCATCTTGGACTCCCTGGCCTTTGCGGGGTCGGCGCCCGCACTCGCGACACCCGAACACCCTGGAGAATAGCTTGCGACGGAGACACTTTCTTTATCGTAAGACGCAGTTTGCGTATGTTTTGGATGATTGACATTTTCCCGATGAAGTTTCGCGTCATCCACTACTTCTCTTTCGGTTTTAATATTTTTCACACTTTCTTCAGCAGCCCAAGGTTGAAATGGAGTTGATCTTTCCATTCTAGCCTTGGTGAGCCACGAAATTTATGTTACTTGACTTCATATTGCATCTTATTCTAATCGGAATTATAAAATGCGTAACTAAACTCCATTTTCTTGACATTTGATCAGCTGTGGGCTGAGGTGGTGGAGGGGGAGGTATGTACAGTGCTACCAACACAAAGCCATTATTTAATCTTGCAGCCCTGAGGCCACACTAATGGGAATTGTCATTAGCTAACGCGTTCATGGGCGTTATCTTCAGGTATGACCACCACTTAAACGCGATAACTTTCAACGGCATTTTGCCACCAAGGCCTTTTGCCGTTTGGAAATAACTCGACTGTCGATACATCAAAGTGATTAACGCGAGAATGAATGCATTGAAGCGGTCTCACTTGATATATCAATTAGTTTCGTGATTGAATTGGATTTGCACAAGGGTTCGCACGTGTTTTGATATATAGAATAGGGTTGCCTCTTTTTAAGTGCATTGGTAATTATAGTTGTTGCATTTTGTATTAGAGATTGTAAAAACTAGTATTTGTTTCCTCCGTAATAAATACTAAATTCCTGCCGAATACCACAGTAAATAAATACAAAAATATGTTAATAAAATATCAGATACGGTGAATATTAAAAATATTTTTTAATGTTTTAAGGGTGTGAATAGAAATAGAATGGCGTTAGACATTCAGCCCTAGTGCGGTCCCAGCATTATCTATTATGGTGGGGCCACACTAGGGCTTAATGCCTAACGCCATTCTAAGTCCCATCAACTCTTACCTGCCGCATTAAATGGAACGTGCAAAAGTGAGTGGCCACCACAGAATTATACACTATAGGACCCAAAAGGACCTATAATTAGACACTATTGATAGACACTATTGATAGATAGACCTTTAGTGTCTAAATCTGTGGTGGCCACACTTGAAATTATTAACGCGTTAATTATTGTTGGGCGTTGATGCCCATTTAATGGCGAGAAAAACGGCAAGATCAGGGTTGCTACACGTACTTTATAATAAAATACTGTACGTTAATTAATGTAATTTTACTTTTACACTGTACTTTACAAGCATAGATCTAACATTACTTTCTCTGTCTACGTTTACAAGAGTATTTAAGTTTTTTTTTATGCTATAGGGATCGAACGAACTAGAGAGTCACCTGATGGAAAGTGATCATCTCCGCCCATGAACAACGGAGACACCAGAAGTGTCACCGGTGCGTTGCTTGCCTTTTAGGAAGGAATACGCTCTTTTCTTGAAGGTTTTAATGTCATATTTTCTAGTAAATACTGCTGCTTGCAGGTCGTTCTATAAAAGCAGTTTGCGTGGAAGAAAGTTCCGCATTAATCGAACGGTTGTGGAACGCCAACCATCAAGATTATAAGGATGTAATTTCATCTTATGGCGGGTAGTCCGATGATGGAATGCAGCAGCAGGTATAAGATCGAACAATTCTTTGGAACACTCCCCATTATATAAACGGTAAAAAACACAAAGACTTGCATCGTCTCTGCGTAAGGCCAAAGAGTCAAGACAACCGATGATTGTTGGATCATTGACCACCACCACCTTCCTCTTGATCGCATACACCATCTATGTTGTATGCGATCAAGAGGAAGAAGAAGGTATTTCGGCGCTCCAGCCCAAAGATGCGAGCAATACTCGCGACGCACCTGTGCCTTATAAATCTGAAGACGCTGGTGGGGTGGGAAGTATTGCTTCGCTCTGCCAAGCACACCCAGCTTCTTTGAAGCTAATTTAGCTTTGTGCTCCAAGTGACCACGAAACTGAACATCACTAATAATGTCTACACCAAGGATACCGATGGGCTTTATAATTAAGGGAGTGCTTCAGAACTTTGGACACATGACAAATGGAACCTTTTTAGTGGTGAATGCGCATGCGTGTGTCTTCTTGGGGTTAAAAGAGACTAAATTGTTTGTGCTCCATTGCAAGACATCATCAAGAGATTCCTCAATTTCGGACACAAGCTTTTTCCGACTGACATCAACGGATTGCTCCGAGGGGAATGATCGGCCAAGGTACAAGGCATCCCCAGTGCTGTCATCCGCATAACAATGATAATGAAATAAGGTAGGAGAAAGTACACAGTCCTGTGGAACACCAGCATTTACAGGCATCAACTCCAAACATGAACCGTTAACATCGAATTTAATGCTCCGCTCAGTAAGAAAACTGGTGATCCATCTGCACAATCCCTCGGGAATCCCGTAGGAGGGAAGTTTGCTAGAAGTGCTTCATGCCGATTAAATGCCTTCGCAATATCCAAACTGACCGCTAAAGACTCACCTTTACCCTCAATTGCGGCCGCCAAACGATGTGTTAAATAAACTAAAAGGTACCAGCTGATCGACCATGGTGGAAACCATACTGACGACCGTTTATCAACTGGTGATCTTACAAGTAACGCAAAAGCTGAGTATTTATAATGCTTTCCATTATTTTTGCAAGCAGGGAGGTAATAGCAATTGGCCTGTAATTGTTTGGATCAGAGCGGTTCCCTTTTTAGGAATCGGGTGCACTAAAGCTATCTTCCAACAATCCGGTACCTCGCCAGCGGAATACGACAGTCGGAACAAGCGCGCCAAGATAGGGGCTAACTCTGGAGCACATATCTTTAACACCCGAGCAGTATTGAAGTCAGGCCCACTAGACTTCCGGACGTCAAGAGATAGCAGAGCTCTACGTACAGCTCGTTGATGAAATACAATGTCAGGCATTGAGCTATGACACTTAGGAATGCTTAGCGGTGTCATTCCTTGATCATATAAAGTTGAATTTGAAGCAAAATGAGAGCAAAGAAGGTCAGCTTTATCTTTTGCCGTGTGAGCAATAGAACCATCATCTCTACAAAGAGGTGAAAATGACGGACGACAAAAAATATTTTTGCACAGCTTTGGCAAGTGACCAAAAATAACGAGTGCCAGAAAGGCAACGTGCAAGCTTATCACCAATACAACATATATATTTCGTTGTAGCGCTTGCAATTGTCTTTTTGTAGGATCTGGAGGCAACATTAAATTGCTTTTTTAGCAAATGACTACAAGAGTTCCCTAAAGCCTGGGCTTCTGCCCAAGATTGATATATGTCTGGCTTAAGGCTTAGCGCCACTTTCTTAAAAGACTTATCGAATCAAGTCTGGGATCTGCCATCGATGAGGACTGAAGAATTAGGAATAAACATTCCATCCCCTGTAGTATAACATCGGCTACAGAGTCTGCACAGGCAGGCACAGAACTATCGAGTGGCAAGTAGTGGCAACACTAACTGTCAGACCATGTTTTGACAAGTGAATGTGCAATCGGTTATTAAAAGCCTAAAAACTAAAACGTCCGTCAGTAAGTATGCCTTTTTATTCTTCCTATAGTATTTTAAAGTACCGTAATAACCACTACATTTATTTAGTACCTTTGTAAACATTTAACAAATCTTCTAAGTGAATCATGAATCTGTACGAACTGTGTGTTGTACACTTCAGTCATACGTAACTTTTGTAATATGATTTCTTGAGACAACTTTTGCTTACTTACCATTTAACTATTGCTGCCGAACATTAAATCAAACGCTTTTTAGTTAATTACTATAATTTCCATATGTTCTGTCGTCCCGTGATATATTCCAATTTATTTAAGTAGGTACTTCAAAATACTTTCCTAGCATTTAAGTCCTAAATTTTTCTTTTTACTAATCATATTCAACATCTATACAATTTCTATTAAATCCTTGTTGCAGATACCAAAATGGATGATATTGACATTGAAGAACATGATTTATTAGATAACCCTGTTATAAGAAGTATATTTCCAGACCTTTCCATTTTGAAATCAGAGATAGAATCGTATGATGAAGGTAAAAATGATTTTATTTAAGCTAATTGCAATAGTCCTTAAATAATTACAAAATAAACTTAAAAAAAATGGATGGTAGAAGGAAACTTTTGGCTATGAATCTTCCTGTTTCTTTTAATACTTCTTTGATTTCAAAGTTTAAGTTTGCTTGAATACTAAGCTGGAAAAACAATTGAATATCTATTGTTTACTGAGCTTAAGTCCTATCTAAATTGTCAAGTGAGTATTTGCTTGTCAATAATATGTATTTCTTTCAGCTATTACATTGAAACCTGAAGATTCAATCACTCCACAACAGCTTTTGACTGGAAATGATGATTATTTGGCAGAACCTATTATATCTAAAAATGAAAAAGAAATATGTAATGTATATTCCTTAAATAGCGATATTACCAAAAGTGAACCCTGTATTGGGGAAAAAGAATTAAATCTTTGTAGTAATAGAATAATATTGGGGACAAAACCAATTGCACATAATGAAAAAAAAAAACAATCGGGCAATTAGAAACTGATAAGATTTATGCTGCCAAAGTACATGTTACTGATGTAGCTTGTTATTTGAACAATAATGATAGATTTTGTGCCACTTGTCTTATCCTATTCCCACAAAGGAAGTGTTTAGATGTTCATAGAAAAGAAATGCATAATGATGAGAAAATGAAAAAAAAACATGCAGTTACCAGGGAATCTAAGCGAATGAAAAATTTGATTACAAGAGTAAGACAAGGGATATATAACTGTCAGAAATGTGGTGCTTCCTTTGCATCTAACGTTAATTTGGTACATCATTTATGGACCACACACCACATTAGATACAGAAATATAAGTAAATTTAAAAATACTCCTCAGATTTCTCAAAATCCTACATCTGCAGACAAATATGATTTTAATGCTAATAACAAATGTTTTCACTGTAAAGTGTTTTTTCCAACGAAAAAACTATTGATTGAACATATTTACAAGATATTACAATCAAAGAAGAAAGTAAATGGAAATAAGAAAATCAATAATGAGCAGCCAGAATGTGTGACTAATCATAAACCCAACCAAACAACAAATAAGCATGAAAGAAACAAGTCAAACACAAAGAAAAACATTGTCCGTACAGATAGAAAAATAAAAACATTAAAAGATGTTTTTATTTATAGATGTATGTACTGTACCTATTGTTTTGTTAATATGTCATTTTGTATAAAGCACATTCAAAACAAACATAAAGATATGAATATAAGCAACCTAAAAAGGGTAAAATACAATGAACAGTGTAAATTTTGTTCTACAAAAAATAGAAACTGGAAAATTTATAATTCTCATTTGCATAAATGTCACATTGAAAAATCCGTAGCATTTATAAAATTGATCCAAAAATTTGCATATCTAAGATAGAATTATCACTAGCTTTAAAGCCACATCAAGAGAGAGCAGATGATGGTTCAGAAAGTATTGAAACTCTTAATTTCCTAAAGGATATGAAAAGAAGAGAGATTCATTGCAATACACAAATTGAAGATAGTGTGAATGAGGATTTTAATAAATCCCATATAAACATATTGAAATCAATATTATTTAAATGCACCAGGTGTGATATTCATTTCATATCAGCTAATTGTGCTATAGACCATAAAAACCACATGGAGATGCTTATAAACTGGAAATGTATGACATGTCTAAGAATTTTCAAAAAAGATGATTCCACTTTACATGAAACACAACATTTGCACTCTCGTAAAATTAATGTTATTGAAATTTACCCTTCTGAAAAAATTCTTTTCAAATGTGCACAATGTGCTATACATTTTAATGAAGATAATTATTATACCCATTCAGAGACATGTGGTTCTATTATGGCTGAATCAGTATATTGCAAAGATTGTGATCTCTTAATAGATAAGAATATTTCTAGAGATCATACAAATGACCATAAATTAAAAAGAATGTAGCAGATGACTTTAAAATAATTTATCCTGGTGCATCAAATCCAATTAAAGTAAAAGCCATTGAAAACAGCAGTATTGCAAGGCCTGAAACTGTTAAAAATAAAACAAATAATTTGACTATTCAACGGAGAAATCTAAAAAAGACTGTAAAATTGCCTGTAATATGTTCTGAAATTAAAAAAATGTTTAATGGAAAAACTTTTCCACAAGATATATGTTTTAAGTTAAGCTATTGTGAAACTTGTAAATCCTTTGTTACCCCAATAGGACTAACACGAAGTGTGCATGTAGAATCACGTTGTGCTCATATGGTTACTTATGTCTGTAAATATTGTGGCCTTATCTTAACCAATAAGGCTTTGTCCACACATAAAGTACTCCATCAAAAAAGACCCGATTTGAAATTGCAAGATTTCACTTTTCATAATATTCATGATGGGAAGCAAATCTTGCCTCCATTGCCTATTTATCCACAATGTCACAAATGTGATGTTTATTTTATATCAAAGAAAGCTGTATCAGCACATTTATGTAATGATAATGATTATTTATCGTGTTATATCTGCCATCAGAAATTTTCGGATTGTGTTTTTAAATTGCACATGTCATTTCACTTCTATATAAACACATTAAACAAAAAGGCAACAGCAATTCCATTGGAACCTTTAGAAACAAGCAAACAGAGGGAGAACTCAGATCAGAATTTGATTGATACGCACATGTCAATGACTGCTTTAGAACCCAATAAAGAAAACACAGAAGCACAGGGGAAACGAAGTTTTGAAGGAAAACTTGAATTAGAACGTGATTCTATTGATTTAAATACCCAAAAAACTTGCATTTCAACAATAAAAACCAAAACTATAATTGAAAAATGTCCTACAGAAGAACGTAATAATGTGCAATCGATGTCCTCTTTGCCTAATATGGAAACTGACTATGAACTCTACGATGTACTTTATTGTTGTTTTAATTGCCGCCTCAGTATAGATACATATGATAAAGTGGTAGAACATTGCCAAGATCATTTATGTAATGTTACAATTGAAGTTGAAGTTTGTAAAATATGCAAATTACGATTAGATAAACGAACTTACAATACTCATCATAATATACATCATGACCCTAATAAGACAAAATTTTCTTTGGAAATTCTTACTTTCGATATATTTTATTTTTCCATGGATAATACTGTATGGATAAATCATGTCTTTAGATCTATGAATAAAGAGAAACGGGAATCTATTTTAAAACGTTCCATTTATCAAGTATGTAGAAGGAAAATGAGAATTATTCAAAATGGTTTTGCAAACATGACTCTCTTTAAATGTGGTAAATGTTCCGTTATAATCGATCTAGACGGCTTGTTAAAACATATCGAAAATTCTTGTTTTCCAATTCGCAAGTATCCGTGTTCGTTTTGTGGTCTTCCATTTTTATCTTATTTAGCTCGATTGGGACATGAAAAAATTCACGAATTTAGAAGTGTCACTTTGGAAGACTTTAGGATAGTCTTATTTAATGAAGAGGATTATAAAATGCAGAATAAGTCAATAGCCGCACCAAATGAATGGTTTATTATATATCAATGCAGAAATTGTAATGGAGTTATTGACAAATATCAAAAGTCTGAACACACATGTAATAATAAGTACTTGAAACTGTGCGACGTATGTAACTTAATGATTTTTTATCCCGATTATAAATCGCACTGTCGTAAACATGAAATAGCACCAAACTTTATTCCAAAAAATATGAAAATTATTTTGTTTGGAAAATGTAATAGCGAGCTGTCATCTAACATAAACTCGAAACAAGAATCTTTTGCAGGTATTATTGTAGATTACACATTATACCGATGCATTGAATGTGAGGTATGTTTTGAGAAAACACACACTGATAAATTGTACCATAATAAATGCTGTGACGATAGTTCTAAAATAAAATGTCCCAAATGCGATTTACTTATATCTAGTAAGAAATTCAAACAACACTCAAAATCACATGATTGTGAACCTGATTTCGTGAAAGAAAATTAATATTATATCATACAGTATAAGTGAAGTACAGGCTAACTTTACCTGCAGAGTCCACTCTGTTATTGGGAAAAACGCCAATTATTAAAGCTGACAAAACTGAGCTTCCTCAAATAGAGCAAGTGAAGGAATCCGATCCTGGAGTTGCCAAACTAAGTACATTACTTTTTAAATGTATATGTGGATTACATTTTGTAGATTCTTCTAGTATACAAGCACATTTTAGTGTTTGTAATCCAAGACTGACTAATTGTAAACAAAAATGTTCGAAGTGTAATCTCCTTTTCACACCTAATGTTTTATTTGATCATTTACTTGTACATCATGGAGATAAAAACAAATTTATGATTTAACATTGTCGAAATGGATAAAACTAAGTGCAAGATTGTTACTTTGTTTAATTGTTTAAAATGTAATACAAATTTTACAGATATAGATATTGCAAATGAACATTATAAAGAATGCTCAGAAATCAACATTTCTAGACATGCTTGCAGAATATGCAGTTTATATTTTGATCATTCTTATTGAATTACATGAGCGTGACCATCACCAAGATGATGTTGCGTACGTTAATACTATTGAAATAGGAATGGAGAGAATCAGAAAATTAAATTACAACCTGTTGATATACAAGAGTTAATACAATCACGTACGAAGCAGACCGTGTTATAGACCTAAAATGTACAACATATCTGACGATTGTTTGGCTCAAATTGATTTAATAAATATGACAAAACTATTTTTAAATGCGAATGTGTAACACGCATTTTATTTCGAAAACACGATAAAAAGGCATATTGCTAACAAACATTATTTATCTCCACAGAAAGCATGTGATAATTGTGGATTATTTCTCGTTGCATTCCTTTACAAAACATGATTACATTCATCACCAAAAAATGCAATTACAGTTAAATGATTTAGTGATTAAAGGTTTTCCCGATAATTTGCTACCGCCATAAAAATAAACCTTCGATATCTATCATTAAAATCAATGATCTGTAACATGCCTTATTTTAATCTAAGTTATTTAGTGCCTGCTCAGAAATATGAGGGTAATAAAAATTGTAGTTTACTATTAATATTCATTTAGTTTATTAAAAAGAGTTGTTTTTAAAAATCTTTATATTAATATTGTTGAAATTGTCATATTCTTAGATATGTCTAATTTAAGATAAGTCACTTAATAGGGTAGGTAATAAGGTGTTATGTACTTATAGTAACTTTTTCAAATCTCCAAAATGAATAACTACCTACTGTTAAAAATAAATATATTAAACTATCAATGTTGTTATTTCATTTCAGATGAGCTTGCTCTTACAGCTTTCGTTAACCTTAATTTGATAGCAAACTTTTTGCTTTTATGTGATTCAGATAAGTCCAACGAATGCTAATAGGCTTTAATCTGAGGCTGATCATTCTAGTATTTCGTGAGTTCAAGACTTGATAGATTCGAACTTTATACCCCATGTTATTATGGTGTATCAAAATATGCAAATATAGATTTAAGATACTACTAGCGCCATCTGTGCTAATAATATGTAACTACATATTTATTGTAGTGTATCCTTTCCATTAAAATTAAATTAGTCTGTTGCGAACAGTGACGTGTTTTATTAGGTTATGGGCAAATTCCACATTTTATCAGTTATTTTAAAGTTTACATTCAGCTTTTAAAGTAGTTATAAACCACATGACTGTAATGTAATGCTAAATAATAAATAATTGCAAAAGAACTATTTTGACAGATTAAATTGCGTCATGGATAGTCTTTCGTCTTTCTATATTACTAATTATGTAGACTAGATTTCATTCATTTAATATATGTGATTTATAAAGCGCCGCTAATGATGCAATTTTCAGTGCGGGGCAGTGGCCAACTATGGAAAATAAAAAAAGAATTACAACAGTAAAAGAAAACGAAAATCGTCGAAATTATTAACCATAGCTTCATCTCCATTAGAGTCATGTAACCAAGTAAAAAAAAATAGGAGAAAACCTGGCACAGAGTCTTATAAATCACCCAAGAGATCAACTGTTACCCTTAAGTCAACAGCTTAGCTCCTTTACGTTATAAGAAACCGACAACGAAGAAGTCCTCAAGACAATTTGTCTTTACGATCAGATGCTGCAACTGGTGGAGATGGTATTTGGAAACCCGCTCCTTACTTCTAAACAAAAATTATGACCACACTGAAACCTATTTATTAACAAATACATAGATAAAGTAGCACATTTCAAACTCACACACTTATTATATACATATACACAATAGGTACTCTCATATCTCTTCACACATACAGACATGCACATACATACATACATACTCTTGTTTTTAATACCTAGGTGGTGGAGCCTGATGACTTGTACAAAGTATCTT
This sequence comes from Leucinodes orbonalis, assembly GCA_019425675.1. Taxonomy (NCBI): domain Eukaryota; kingdom Metazoa; phylum Arthropoda; class Insecta; order Lepidoptera; family Crambidae; genus Leucinodes; species Leucinodes orbonalis. The sequence goes on along the minus strand of PQWD01001568.1, from coordinate 36,821 downwards.
AATATCAATCACAGGCATCAGTCTCACACAACCATATGTTATTTGTACTTATGAATTATATACCTTTTGTTGTATAGTATATCTTAACACGTGATTTGTGATGGGAAATAAAGATTTTATTATTAAACTGCTCTCTCCAACTAATTGGACCATGGGTCTTCACTAGGTCAGTTATCCAACTTTCAAATAGTTGGTCCACAGCACCTTTTGAGAGTTGCGTGGTCCAATTCATTTTATTAATTTCTTGCCTACCCTATAAACCTCAAACTGCATTTTTAAGTGTGAATAGAACCGGTAAATAAGGAAGGAGTCTGACTGACAACAAAAGTGTGTCAGCATCCGTGAACAATTCAATTATGTACTGCAATCATAATCTCTGTGCACTGCGCCATTGCGCACTATACAACAGTTCATATTTCTAGTTTGAAATAGATTTTTATGTTATAAGTGTACAGGAAGGCCGGGACGTTCACCTGATGGTAAGTGATACGCCAGACCTTGACAGAGCGGCATTAAAGAAGACTTACAACTGATAGACAGTTATTATCCTCCATCAACGCCGCACTGCGCCCGTCACCCGACACAACAGATGTTAGGTCTCTTATACCCGGTAATTTCACTAGCTACAGTGCCCTCATCCCGAAACACAAAAGTGCATAACACTCCTGTTTCACGGATGATATCTGGCACTGCGGTGGTAGCCTACCTAGACGACTCAGTATTGAGTCGCTACAGCTAGTCTAGTAGTTAAATATTTAAATTGTCTGTACGTATTTTTTATACGTCCATAAAGTTATAAATATACTTAGTATAAGGGTAAGTATCACTGTTTTTTCGACCTTATACTAAACGTTGAATGCTGATGCATTTGACACTAGAAATCGTAGAGGCTCAGGAGAAGGATATTAAATATCATTTGCTTTGCAAACTCATTATGAATCTAGCAGACCGACATCAGTCACCAATAATGCCCCAACTCTCAGATTTGGCATTATTAACGCTCGTAGGGTGGCGTCGTCGGCGAACGACACATAGGTCCAGTATCAATATAAGCCAGCTTATGTACGCAGGTCACTGAACCTCTCCAAGGGTCTCACCCGGTGTGTAGACTTAGACCGCGCTGAGAATGGCCTGCGTTTCATTACAGACATCATATTTCGACCCATCACTAATGAGCCGATAGCCGTTTAGAAGAAGTCCCGGGAAGGAGATAAAATTATTGTTGTGGTGGATTATTTATTAACTTTAAGGGTTCGTGAACAAGTGCAAGTGTTGGCAAATATAACACTACTACGGTCACTTTGAGTTCTCTCAAGAAGTCCGCGTAAGGTTTCTGTAAAGTCCTCATCTTTACTGAAATCTGTCGGGTATTCATATATACATCATCATCATGATCATCATCAATTATCATTATGTTCATCACTCATTTCATCATTAATCAAAGTAAATAAAATGTATTTATGTCAAAGCAGCATAATCTGCGATCTTAGCCTGTTTCAAATGGAATAAATTAAAATATTAATATGTCACTAATGTCAGAAATGTCACTTGTTTTGGTTTGAGTTCAAGGAAATGCTCGCAGTTTATAGTTGTTTTGTTAGTTGTTATCAAATTGCTTTGATCTAGTATTGCATTATAAGTATTATTTATTCTAGATTTCAACGTTAAAACAATGAAAGAGAAACGCAAAAAGGAACATAAACGCAGCAAAAAGCATAAATCAAAAGAAAAGAATCTTAAACACCGTAAACATATTGTAATCGAAAAATTTTCTAATGTACATGTAAATAGCTGTAATTAATTCAAGCAACCTTAAAATCAACAACATTCTGTTTACAGCAAACAAGTTCAAGCAGTAGTAATTCAGATCAGAAGAATGGGTCGAGGTAAAAGCAAGACAGAGTACAGCACCTGAGCGTGATGATTGGATGTCCATGACTGGAGTAATGAAAACTTACACCAAGGAGGACTTAAAGCCGAAAGAGATGAGAAGATGAAAAATCATATAGATTCATATAACCCTGGCACAAGCAGCAGAGAACTAATCCATATTGGAAAGAAGGTGGGACAGGCCTACCAGAAACATCGAAAAAATCTCGAGAGTATATGAAACCATTGGATGACGATGATGATGTATATTTCAGAAAATCCTCATCCACCAAAGTCTATGATAGTTCTAAAACATATGATGCTGGCTGTCAAAATAGCAATATGAAAATTAATCATGCCAAAGTTGAAAGAACTACATTATCTTCAAGGTCATACAACTGGAAAAAGAGAATGGAAACAGAAAGAAGAAATAAAAGCCCAATTGAACAATCACATTCAAGTTCTCCACCTGATGAAGTGATTGTTGAAACGGCTGTTCCCAAAGAGGCTAAAAGTTTGTATTTAAGTGATGAAAAGTTAAACAAACTGGCTGCCAAGGTTGTTAAAGCAGAAATTATGGGTGATACAAAACTGTATGAAGAATTAAAAGCCAAATTGGATGCAGCAAGGGAATACAGGAAACAGAATCCTGATGAAAGAGACAAGGTTAATGAAGAAGGAATTATGTTGATTTCAACAAATAGCACTGGTAATAGTAGACCCTTAATGAATACCACCAAAGGAGATGCTAGAAGTAAAGGTGGTAAACGGAAAGCTGAAACCCATATTTCAGGAGAACGATCAAAATATTTTGGTAATGATGACAAGTATAACTTGGCTCAAATGGTAATTATACTTTTTAATTTATGTAAGAAATAAGTTAACAAATGTTGAACTGTAACAATTCTTACCCATGATTGATTTGTGATCCATAAAAAGATTCAGTATTTTTCCTGATTTGCTACATAAAGTTGTTGAGTTGCTGAAACCTGTCTGTGCTATCTGTAAACCAGGAATAAGTACTTAGCCATTTATTAAAGTCTCAGAAATAGTTATATACCTATGTGGGACGCCTAACACATGAACAAGCTTAAGTTTGATATATATTTCTTAGCATTTAGTAATAGGTTCTGTGGTATGGCATTAAGTTAGTCCTGCTAGGATTGGCTGGATATAGGTTTTCTGCATTTTGGACCAGACAGAACAGTCCTTACGTTTCCTCATTCAGCCCCTACCAGCATTGCAAATGATGCAGTTAACTAAAAAGTTCTAATATCACCTTAGACAAACTATAAACTATCTAAATCATGAAGAAACATGTCCAAGCTGCATGACACATGTATAGTTACTGGTATATTTAGAACATAAAATTATTAATTTTAATTTTGACCTTAATGCCACATAAAAAGATTATAAAATCAGAAGCATAAGCACTATGTCATTATGGCACGTAGCAAGGGACATGATTATGAATGAAAATTCTGCCTGTCTGACACGATGGGCAGTATTTTGCTGTGGACACTTAAGAGTGAAATTGAGCATCTAGTTAATTTATTGTTTATCTAAGAATATCACATATGGTGTGGTCTTGTCCCATTTTGCATTGCTCCCGTAAATATGTATTTTTTGATAATGCTGCCTTAAGAAATATATTTTTTTTTAGTTTCAAGAAGAGAAGTATGGTAATAATTATGATAATGACGCCGAACTGGCGAAAATTGCCACAAAACATAAAAATCCTAATGACGACCTTGAGGACATCTTTCTTGATAACATATCAAGGAACAGAAATGAAGCAAAGGAAAAACAGGCTGAGAAGCAAAGAGCAATTAACCAACACATTAAAATACAGCGCTCGCTGGACGGATGTGAATACTGTGTTGATTCTAAGAACATGTTGAAACATCTCATGGTGAGCTGTGGCAGCAAAGTGTATGTGGCTCTTCCAGCCAGGCAGTCCCTTGTAACAGGACAATGTATTATATCAACCATACAGCACTCTACTAGTGTTACTTCCTTAGACGAAGATGTCTGGGATGAAGTATTGGTAAGACCTTAAGAAATTTCATATAAAAGTAGGTAAACATTAAAAGTTGATACCCATATTCAATTTCGTGTTGGCCGAACGCAAGAGATTAGTTTCCTATATGGCAGGCATTGGTGATTTCTGTAAGACAGGCACATGATGTATCTGACTTTATATGTCTTTGTCATAAAAATGTGGAAATTTCACTTAAAAAGGTAAATACAACATTAGAAATAATATCAATTAACCTTTATTTTTTCCAGACATACCGGAAAGCATTGACTAGATTGTTCAACTCACAAGGAAAGGATGTTGTTTTCTTTGAAATGGCAATTAAATTACATAGAATGCCGCACATGGTTATCAACTGTGTGCCATTACCGAGAGATGTAGGAGACACTGCTGCCATTTATTTCAAGAAAGCACTCTTAGAATGTGAAATGGAATGGTCTATGAACAAAAAAGTTGTTGATCTAAAAGGGAAAGATATCAGGAAAGGTGTGCCTAAAGGACTGCCATATTTTTGGGTAGACTTCGGAATGGATCCAGGGTTTGCACATGTGATTGAAGATCAGCAACTATTTCCTAAATCATTTGGAGAGGTATGAATTTAAATAATAGATTGACATTTCAAACATATTGATCATGTTTCCAACTGTAATTTTTTACTCTATTAACAATACCTATTAGTAAAAATTACTGGGTATAAGAGAGGTAACATTTGTTGTCTTGGGTGACGAACACAGTGCAGCATTGATGGACAATAATAACTGTTTAGCAGTTGTTGGTCTCAATCATTATCAGGCTCCTTAGTCTTGTTGTGTAAAGTTTAAAGCTGAGAGCCTTCTGCGCTTACCAATTGCCTGGTGAAGCTGTAAAGGCCATCTGCAGCCAACAGCAGTAGTCAGTTCAAAAAAAATTTTGCCGTTATGTCATTGCCAACACTCGAGTCGACGCTCGAGCATTTTTAAAAACCTCTAGCGTCTACTGGAGTCTGTTCTAAAATGTTCCAGCCTCAAACGCTTAACATCTGACTCAAAGCACTCAAAATTTTTACAACACTACATCCAGATGATTACAAACATGTTTATGCACACAAATGTTTGTAAAGCCCGGGGATCAAACGGGGATCCCTTGGTGTAGCAGCCGACGTCTCCACCATTACACCACATAGGTCGTGGCATTTAGCTAAATTCACACTATACCGTGATTTTAAGAAGGTAATTGATAAAGAAATTGGACATGAATGGGGAACATCCTTGAAATGGGGGTCAAGGATTCTTAACCCTTTGACCTCCAATGACGCCTTAAGGCGCCAGACACAATAGATTTTCTATTGTGCCTGGATTCCCGGCGTTCAATGGGTTAAATGTATTTTAGATGCTCTAGTCTAGGAGCTTCATTTTGTAAATATATGTCAGTAGTATCTATTAAATTAACCATTTTTAAATTTCGCGCTTTTTTAGGAAATCATTGGAGGAATATTGGATCTGAATCACAACTTGTGGATGAATCCAAAGAAGGAATATGGAGATGTGCAGAGGAAAAAAGTTTTAGATTTCATGAAAGAGTGGAAACCATTTGAACCAACTGTAAAATAAGTATTGTGAAATGTATTTATGTGCTTAGCCATAAGTTTATTTAGTAAATTAATCTTAAAATTTACTGAAAATAAACATTATTGTTTTTTAAAATGAGTAAGCAATAAAGTAGGAGTCCATCTCTTGCACATGCATTTTCTTTAAAAAAAACCCTAAACAAGCTGTTGTTATTGATTTGCTTCAAAATATTAAAAAAACTACCATGAAAGGTTTATTACAAATTATGAAGCACTCTTTTAAAAGGCCTGATTTGATTTATCAGTGACAATAATTCTAATCCTTATTGTTTCTCAATATCAAAATCGAGCAAATGTTGTTAGATACCACTCTAAACAGCTTAACGCTTAGTGTTACTGAACAATCAATTGTTGGACTATCGATAGCTCAATAGTATTGATACACTGCTCGATACACTGCAATACTCTCGGTAGTATCGTAGCTCAATGTAGAAATGTCTCGATACTATTGATCGTGGCAATACTATTTATAAAAGGTTATAATACACTATCGATAGTTGTGTAATTAACAAAGCAGATAAAATCGATATGTCTATATTGAGCTACGATACTATCGATAGTATTGCAGTGTTAGCAATACTATTGTGCTAAACTAAGCTATCGATAGGCCGATCGATACTATTGCTTTTGTCGAACTATCGGTGGACTATCGATAGCCTTTCAATAGTTGACTATCGAGTGGCAACATTGTCTACGCTTAAGCACACAGCTTTATACCCGCAGGCACATCTTTCGTTTTTAGTTTTAAACTAAAGCTAAATTAGGGAGTAAGACTAGCTAGAGATCAATTCAATTCTTGGGACTCCTTTTGTTATCATCTGACGAGCTGAATTACTGAGCAAGTAATCACCATGATGATACTTTAGAAGGTGCGAGCGTTCTTCTGATTTCTAATGAATTTAGGATTCCAAACAAAAGCAAATATAAATGTGAATCATAGACCAGTGTTTCAATATGAACGGTTATTTAACCACTGATGTTTTAAAAGCTGTTAAAAGCTAGGATGATGGATCATGTAAAAAGCTAATAATAAGTGTTTTATAACTCTGAGGCTAGCTAAGAAGAAATTAATACTTATGGTTTTACTCAGACACTTAGTTAAAAGATTTTTGATTCTTGCTTGCAATATTAAAAAAAAAAACGATTGACACTGTTGACAGTGACATTTGTTTGCCATTGACAAAATTAAATTGTAAACACCATTTTAAATAAATGGCCAAATAGGTCCTTCATTATGCCTCTAGATAAATTATGTATTTTAAGCAAGACATAATTCAAATATTTGAACTACAATAATGTTGATAGGACTTGAAAAAAAAAAGTTTTACATAATCTAAAGAAGATATATTTTGTGCGACATGATGTTTTGCCAGTGGCTTGGACATCTGAAGCTGTCTCGAGTGATATTGTTAGTTTCAGTGATATTATTCGTTGTTCCCCTATTTACACACTACTATTTGTCCAAGGTAAGTTATTCAGACATGTATTTTAAGATCTGTAATTAGTATTAAATTGCATGATTTGCTAATAGTATCTCACAGATCATGTAATTTTTTTATTTATATCTGTTACTGGTTATTAAAACCTATATACCAGTGCTTATCATTTGTATAGCTCTAACATGGGTTAATAATTTCTAATTAATTCATAATATTACAATGTGTGTTTCTGCTATGTTAATATTGACATTCCAATATTCATCTTTATGTATTAAAGTATAAATATTTATTTGGATATCACTTTTGCTTAATAATATTGTTTGTCGAAATAAATTTCTAAAATTGAAGCATTTCTTTTTGTTTATTGTCATCTGACTTTGAATATCAGGCTTTGAACTTATTTATGCACTGATCTAGTGGCTAGGTTTTAGGTTTTGGCAGGTTGCATCACATGTTAAAGAGATTTGTTCTGATCTCAGAAGATGAAGAGTTGTCCTTTTGTAAAAATCCAAGTCATTTTTTAAATGAATACTTTACTTTTATAATATCTTGAGTGCAACATATCCATTGGGCAATAAAAAAATAATGTTTATAGTGACTGGTTAGATGGCAGTCAAAGAGACACACAAACCATAGATTTTATATTATTTAATTAATTCTGAAAATTTAGGGCTTATTAAAATTTATTACATTGTTTCAAATTAGGTTATTGTTTCATTGTCTTTTAAAGTCAATTGATTGGATTGTCTTTTAAAGTAATACTACAACACTGTATAAGAATAATTTATTGTAAATACTGAAATTTATTTTAGTATGAATCAACAATTGGTTCTTTGGGGTCAAATCCGATGCGACACACACTGGAAGCACTCGGGGATTTATCTATAATGAATGTAGCAGATCTGAGAGTGAGAATTGAAGAAATGCTAAGGATTAAGGTAAAATAAAAAAAATATTACATTTATTGTTTAAGGCTGACATTATATAATTTCGCTATTGGCAAATATTGAATCAAAACTAATTCAATGGATGAAATTGCGTAAACACCAATTGTATAATCGGGTAAACATAGAGACACTACCAATGCTCACAGTAATTTCAAAGTCACACAATTTATGAGAGAATAACTTAGGTCAACTATAAACTTACTAGATGCACAAACATAAAGGAACGTCAACCAAAAAATGACTGAGGCCCTTGACACATGTACATATACTTATTGATATATTTAAAACAATATTATTAATTTTAATGTTGACCTTAATGCGTCATAGAAAGAGTGCAGAATTAAAAGCACGAGCACACTACTATGTCATTATGACGTGCAGCGAGCGACGTGATCATGAATGAAAATTCTGCACAAATGACGAGACGGGCAGACTAGCCGCGGACATTTTTGAGTGAAATCGTGAATCAAGTTAGTTTATTGCTAGGAACCATAAATAAGTGGAAGGATGACTAAAATAACAACTGCACTGCATATCTTCATTCCTTTTTCCTTAACGTATTTAATAGTGGGTGAGAAAGAGACATGTGTTACGAGTCGTTTCATTATCTGGTATGTTGTCACAACTTGATTTGATTGATGAATTTGCTAGTGAAAGGAATGAATTATTATATTTTATCGATAGTTATGGAATCTGAAAATATTGATAATGAGCTCTAGCGAAGGTACTAAATATTTGGCTTTCGACATGGAGGTCGTGGGTTGAATTCTCACGGGGATTACTATTATGTAAACTTTGATGGCGTCCTTCTCGAGGTTTTGCAAGAATATGTTTCCTTAGACCAAACTTTCTAACTTAGCCGTAAAAACTTCGTGAGGGAAGCTAGGAGCACTTCAACATGCTGATCCGGCGGGCTATGTCGGTAACTTTAGTTCTCTTACGGATTAAATCATTTCTAATCTCATCCCTAAGAGAGACCCCGAGTATAGCTCGCTCCATTGCGAGTTGAGTGACTTTGAACTTGTGAACCAATCCGCAGTCAGTGTCCATTTTTCAGCTGCGTATATTAGTACGGGTAGGACGCATTGCTCAAGACTTTTGTCATTAATACCCCACACGATTGGGAACGATGAAAAAAAAATTGATGTTCCGTTCAATGTATGGAGAGCCCAAAATGTATATATTTTTTTCAAGTTTCTTGTCAAAACCTTATAGCAGTTCACAGAATAATACTTACAGAATTTGAATAGTGTAGTGCTGATAGTTTCGGAGAAAAAATGGTGTGATATACGGACGGATCGACAGACATACATCTATGAGGACATCAATCTATGAGGGTTTCGTTTTTTTGCCATTTGGCTACGGAACCCTAAAACCTGCATCCAAATCCGTTGCGTAGTTTTAAAGATTTAATATAGGAACTGAAAAAGCGACTATGTTATATACTATGTAGTGATAATGGTATCTGGAAATATTGTTAATGTGCACGCTAGACGTGAGTCTAAACATTCGGCCCTCGATCTGAAGGTAGTGGGTTCGATTCTCACGGGGTAAATATTATGTCAGAAATAAAATATATAAATATAATAAATAAAATAATAATATTATTTTTATTGATTTACAGATTAACTTCAATTGTTAGTGTTCCGTATTATATTACTAAAACTACACATCCTGTACGTCCATCTATTCGGTATTTTAGTTTTGAGTATAGTAACAGGTGTTTTAAATCCGTGAAAATTTAAACTGGGGCACCATCATGGTTATAAAAAGATGGTGGATTAGATAGATAGGATAGTTGAATAAAATAAACATTTAAGTGAGATTTCAATACAGCAAACGCGTTTAATTTTTCACAAAATGTTATGAGTAACTCACTCTTGAGTTGAACTCAAGATTGCCGACGCATTCATTGGCCGGCTTTTTATACCTGCTCACCCAATGAGCCAGACGCTTCGAAGCCATCTACCTATCTCCTTAATATATATAACTCAAAGGTGACTAAATGACTGACTGACATAGTGATCTATCAATGCACAAACCACAAGACGGGTCGGGCTGAAATTTAACATGCAGGTAAAAACGCAGGCATTCGCTAAGACAGGATTTAAGGTAAAGCTACTATGGATGTAGAAATCTCCTTTAAGAATGTTGATGAATTCCATCCCTAAGGATACAAAACAGGCGATAAAAAATAATACTCCTTAACGCGAGCGAAGCCGCAAGCAATAGGTAGTTCTACATAATTTGCAGGATAGCGGGAGCGCTGCTCAGCTTGAAGGTTCTAATAATAATAATAATAACGTGTAACACTTACAAAGATTAAACATTCGAAAAAAGGCCTCTGTGCTGTTGGCTTCGGCCCACACATGCCTTCCAAAGGACCGGGCCACTATTTGGCCCGTGAATCTTAAGGATTTCGAAAACATAATAATAATAATAATAAAATAATTATAATAATATTGTGCAAATTGTACATACTTTTGCACTATTTCCTTGCCATTGTACAACAGATGCTGCACTGTGAATGTATCCTCGATCTGAACTCTGAAAATTATTTATACATTGGAAAGGTTTCGTTTTTGTGTTGATTATATTAATAGGCAGATAATTACAATTGGTTCAGCTTCGGACAAATTTAATGAAGGCACAGCATCAAATTTTAATCTCCTTTTTAAAGAAAATTCATTTTGCAAATAATTGTCGGGACAGAAGTGCTTAGAACAGATCCTGCTGTGTGGCTTCCAGTTCCAGTCAGGTCTCCCGACTCGTCTTATCCATTCTTGTTTCATATTTTCATTCTTTGGGAAACTGTAATATTATAATAACCTTAATATATCTGCTGATGTTGCTTCGCCGGAAAGCCTAACTCAAATATCGATATGTAAAAGCCACATCACTAGTTGAAATGTTTACCTAGAAAATTTAATTGGGATTTTTTGAGAAAAAGTAGACAAATACTGTTTTGGCTTTTATTTGAAAAGTACAACTATAAGTAAGAAACATTTATATCATAGTTTACACACATTTCCTGATTTATTTAATATAAATTTAATCAAAAACTCACGAATGAAAGTGAATCTTTTCACCACTGCTTTCTTTCCTTCCTGAATGTGAAAAACAACCGTCAATAACACAAGACATGTTTTTATAATCTAAAACACTTCAATAAGAACGAGTTTTAGTATAGATAAATCACTATCTGAGCCAATCTGAGTGCAAATTACACAGAAAATATTTTTCTTATAATCAGGAGCCGCCAAACCACTGACAGTACTATAATCCGGCCATGTGAGCAAGGTGTCAAACTGTTTTAACAATCTTTAACAATGTACGTCAAAATGAGATTTTGAATTTGGTAGTATGTGAATGACTCCAATGACATAACAGATGTGACGACCTGCTAATTATGAGAACAATGATCAGTTTGCTGTCTCATTTTCGCCTACGCAAAATCGTGTAGGGAGTGAGAGCATCAGGTATATGTTTTTAATCGCTATTTTAACCCGGATTCTATGCTGTAGTTCTAATTCTATGGTTTATTGTTTATCTAAGGAGAATAATAAACAATATTTGTTTACGCGTTAATCTGTCAAGCAAGGTTTGTTAGATTCAAATCTGACAACTGATGATTAAAATAAAATTGGAATATCCTAGGTGTCCAATGATGTAAAAAGTATAGATTCGTGATATGCTCACAAAACACAAAAAAAAGTGTTCCGAATGCATGACAGTAACATACACATGTTTCGAATGAGCGTACATTATTAAAAAAGAGGTTTGTTTTTAGCACGGATTGCGTATCTACTTTATTTATACAAATATCATTGTAGGCGTCAGTGTCAACGGAATTGCGCGAGCTGGAAGCGCGTCGGCTAGACTGCAGAAGCTGCAGCGGCGAGCGCAAAGCGGACAGCGCTAAAGCGGAGCACGCTCGGGCCGCGGCCGAGTTACAGCGCCTGCGGGTCTCGGCTGATCAGGCGCGTCTCGCACAACTCGAAGCCATACGCCGGGACTCCCCAGAACTAGCGCCGCCACTCCAGATACTACCAGCGAGGCCGCCACCAATTCTACCGCAGTACACCCCACTTCGAACCCACTGCCGATTCTCGTGCTTCGACCATTCCCGGTGCTCTCTCACTTCAGGTTTCCCGTTTACCTGTACGATCCAATGTGTACGCTCCGTTGGCGAGTGCGGAGGTGGATGGTTCTTGAAGACTGTGCGGCAGACGTTGGGCTATAACACACATTTGACAAGAGATCGAATGAAGCGTGCATTTATCTTGTGCTGGTTGGAGAAGCATTCGTTTGAGAAAAGTCCCTCGTAAGTTTTTGTCTTGTCTTAAGTTGGACATGTAAATACCTATAATCTATATTAGATCGTGCAGTCTAGCTCGATAGTTTACCCTGAAGCAAGGTCTGTGCTTTGCAGTGATATGTTAAAGGCTGATGATGAAGATAAAGCTGACATATTTTAATCGATATTCAAAGCAAGCTAAACTGTAGAATTTCACTGCAGAACAAAGGGCTCTTCCAATGTCATTGACAAGTTTTGAACCGTAACCGCACTCGTTATACCTATTCTTTTGTTATTTAAATAGATAGCTCCTTGTTTAAATTAGGATTGAGATGACGCTATGTGAATTAAAGAAGATATTTCTTGTTATTTTATATTTTTTCAGATCTACGACAGAAACATACAAGCTGTTGTTGAATGAGACTGCACTGAAAAGTTTGCCGTTCTGGGGTGGCGATGGACGTAACCATGTATTAGTGAACTTGGCCCGCCGGGAGTTGACAGTGGGTTCTGGGGACGCTTTTCGAGGGGTATCTACGGGAAGGGCGATTATAGCTCAGTCGACGTTCACGCACGAGCAGTTCAGACCGGGTTTTGATGTTGTGACACCGCCAGCGCTCGGCCCACCGGGCGGGGACGTCTGGTCTGAGTGTGCACCGATATCGCCGGCTAGGAGAAATATTTGCTAAGGTAATTTGAAAAAAATAATACTATTTAGTGTAGATATTTTATCATAAAGGAAAAAAAATTTGGAAAGAGATTCGGTAACAGTGAAACATCAGAGACTAGTTTTTTTATGACGTCATATAGTCGTAAACATTAAGCCTAGGTCAATAACTGCATTCGTTGTTTGATAAGTGCTTTTATGACCAAAAATTCACCAATTGACAATAATATAATAGCTCAGTCACCTGGTGTAAAGGTATAAAATATTGCTAAAATTAATTTAAATAAATATTTAGACCTTACAATGAAGACTATTTTGTAAATGGTTGAATTTGTCTGTTATATTATAGCTACATTTCAATTGCAATTTCAAGTTTCGATTTTATATGGTATACAATAAAAATACAGGTTTAGATGTCCTCCCGTTTCAATCTCGCGAGGCCCCACAAAACGGGAGCATTATTCTTCGATGTCGCAAAAGCGTTCGACAAAGTCTGGCACGAAGGTTTGTTATACAAGTTATACAAACTAAACGTGCCCGACCGTCTAGTACGCATAGTGCGCGAATTTCTATCAAATCGCACGTTCCGATATCGTATGGAGGGCACTCTATCCCCTCCCCACCCCTGCGGGCAGGCGTACCGCAGGGCTCGGTGTTATCCCCACTCCTATTCACGCTATACACTAGCGACCTCCGGAGTTCCGTCCCTCCCTCAGACGAACATCGCGTTGTTTGCCGACGATACAGCCATTTACTGTTCGTCAAGGCGCGCGGGCCCCATAGTAAGGACCCTCCAAAAGTCCGCCAACACGCTAGGTGATTGGTTTAGGAAATGGAGGGTCGAGGTCAATCCGGACAAGAGCGCGGCGGTCCTCTTTCAGAAGAAAGGCGCGCCGTCCGGTCGATCCCTCCCACGTCAGGTAACGCTATTCGGGCGTTCTATTCCGTGGGAAAAGAACACCCGATACCTAGGCGTCACTCTCGATAGTGGTCTAACCTTTGGGCCGCACATCAGAACAGTGCGCAACCGGGCTGCATTCGCACTCGGGCGCCTCCATTGCCTACTAAACACGCGTAGTAAATTATCCCTTAGTAATAAGGTGAGAATCTACACTGCGTGCATCAGGCCCATAATGACGTATGCCGGTGTGGTTTTCGCACACGCTGCGTCCAAACACGTACATAGGCTACAAGTCATTCAGAACATGCGCAGGGCCACGGGAGCGCCGTGGTTCATACGCAACTTGAACCTTCATTTAGACTTAGGGCTGCCTACGATTTCGCAGTACCTAAAGTTGGTGTCCAAACGCTTCTTCGACTCGGCAATAGCGCATTCAAACCCGCTCATTGTCTCCTCTGCTGATTATTCTACAACAGCAGCTAATAATATTTCACCTCGCGCGCGTAGACGTCGGCGTCCACGGGACGTGCTAGACGATCCGGACGACCCTACCACGGTCGCCGCCGCATCGGCGGCCGAAATAGCTAAAACACTAAGATTACACTCCACAAATCGACAACCGAGATTCCGCCCCGCCGGCGGGGGCCATCGTCGCGTGTCCCTGTAGGTTCGCACAGTCCCTATTCGCGTAACCGCATGTCCGGGCCGCTTTTCTCCCCAAACATATGTTAGGCTACCAAGCCCCCCCGCAACGCCCTAAGCCGAGGTTCGAGTCCCGTTCGGGGACGCCCTTAGGCTCGTTGTGTAATACTAAGGCTGAGAGCCATCTGCGCTCGCCACTTGCCCGGTGAAGCTGTAAAGGCCATCTGCGGCCAACAGCAGTAGTCAGTTCGAAAAAAAAAAACAGGTTTAGATGGTATAAAAGTAAGAATTCGATATGCATTTAATAGCTTAATTCAGTTTTCAGGGTTCGCAGCCACCGGCGAAGGGTCTTGACAAGGACCACGACAGTAAGCTGATAGAGTATCTGCAGTCGACGGCATCTTCGCCGGACTCCTTCTATCTGCAGTTTGAGTGCGATCCACCGGTGGAGAAGCGCGCCATGTTGCCAATAGGCGACTGGGCCCTCTGCGGCACCGACCGGTCAAGGCGGGCGGTCCTTCGGGATTCCACGTTTGTACTCATACTGGCCCCAGCGGACCGTGGGTACGCGACCACGGCCCTACTACAGGCGCGATTATATGAGGCATTAAGGTCCGGCGCGATTCCGGTCGTAATGGGCGGCGACAGGACCCGTCTGCCGTATGATGAAGTACTAGACTGGAAGCGGGCAGTGATAGCGCTACCGAAGGCACGCGTTACTGAATTACATTTTGTGTTGCGAGCGATATCTGACGCGGATCTATTGGTGTTCAGGAGGCAGGGTCGTGTGCTGTGGGAACGTTACTTAAGTTCGGTGCAAGCCAGTGTGGACTCGTTGTTGGCTACTTTGCGTACGCGTCTTAACATTCCGCCGCCGCCGGCTGTGCCGATCGTGGCGGCGCCGGGATTCAACGACTCGTATTCGCCACCCAAGTTGGAGCCGCCAGCGGTGGATACAGATCCGGAAGAGACGCTGGGTCCTCTCGAGGCGCCATATGCAAGTCCGGCGTACCGAAGAAATTATTCTATGGGGCTTTTGCATGGGTGAGTTTTATTTGTATTTACAAATATAATGTCACGTAGTTCATACTGTGGAATACGAATCGAAGCAAACTTAGTCTTAAAAAGAAGGATTTGGCTAAAAAATAAGTCAATTGAGAAACTGCAAAAACAAAATGCAATTTCTATAGCATTTTATAACTGTCTACTGAACCCTTGCTTGTAACCCTTGGAAAATACAAAAATGAAGTACCTTATCATTATTTGTGATTTACTTGCTTTTAATTCTCTGTTTGTTATTGTTGTTCTGATATTTCAAATTTTCAAGTTTTAAGGTTATAGTTTAGCCCCTTAGATTTAGATATTTCATTAATGCTAATCATTACCGTAACCTGTTTTATGCCTTAAGAAATAAATAAAAAGGAAAAACATTTGCAGCTACGAAATGTGGAACGAGTGGGGTGAGCCTTTCGCGTTATACCCGCAATTACCGTGGGACCCGACGGTGACGTCAGAGGCTCGGTTTATTGGGTCCCCGGCTGGGTTCCGACCCATCGGCGCTGGGGCCGGTGGGTCGGGGAAGGAGTTCGGCGAAGCGCTCGGTGGTGACCGCGTCCGGGAGCAGTTTACTATTGTTATACTCACGTACGAGAGGGAAGCGGTGCTCGCAGCTGCGTTGGCGAGATTGAGGGGACTGCCCTACTTGAATAAGGTATACTATAATAATAATAAATTCGACAACCCATTTGGTGTTGCGGTTGAGAGGTCAACTGCAACACCAAGGGTTCCGGGTTCGATCCCCGGGCAGTAGAAATATTTGTGTGCATGAACATGTCTGTTTGTTATGGTCTGGGTGTTTTCTATGTATAAAATATATCTATTTACAAAAAAATATGTATATAAGTATGTTTATCCGTTGTTTAGTACCCATAATACAGGTTTCACGCTTAACATGGGGCTAGATGTTGCTGTGTGAATGTCAGTGGATATTTATTTTTCTTTATTTAATAAATATTCAATGACATTCACACAGCGCCATCTAGCACCTAACTAAGCATCCGGTAGATGACACCTCTAATCGTTGACGTACTTTTTATGAACTGTCAAAAAGGAACGTTTCCATATCTCTATCATCAATTGACCTGTTATTTATTGGTTTCAGTGTGCTTAAAAATACATATTTCAAATAAACAAAAGAGTTCAATGTAACAACATATAAAATAAAGTGCACTTTTTTGCGGATGGATTAACATTAAATATTTAAGTATGTATGTTACTTATTTTTTTTTAATTCATACATATTGTACATAGAAACACCCAGACCAATACAACAGACTTAATCATGCACACAAATGTTTGTACTGTCCGGGGATCGAACTCGGAACCCTTGGTGTAGTAGCCGACGTCTCAACCATTACAACAGGTGGGCTGTTAAATTCAATATCCAATTCGTTTCGTTTCCTGTCATTCTATCAGTGGTAAGATTGCTTTTTCCTAATGACTGTGTATAGATTGCATTTTCCTTATGTGTATTAATTAAAGTTGGCGTTTTATTAGGGTTATTATTATAGATTTGTGTCTTATAGAATATGTAATCTTATAGAATGTGTCTAGATTAATGTTTCGAATTTGGATCTTCAGGTGGTGGTGGTATGGAACGGGGCTGGGGCTCCTGGGGCCAGTCTGTGGGCGGACAATGGGGCCCCGGTAGCGGTGGTCAAACCGGCTCGGAACTCGCTCAACAATCGGTTTTTACCGTATCACCTCATCGAGACTGAGGCTGTGCTATGTGTTGATGATGACGCCCATTTGCGACACGACGAGATTGTCTTCGCTTTCAGGTAATTGTTCAGTCGGAAATTTGTTAGTAGTTGAGAGTAATAATAGACTGGAGAGTCGGTGGCTCAATGGTGTGGCAACAGGCCACATTTCTTCCAATGTGTTTCGAAATTATATGAACGTTATCAGACGTTCTTACGGTGAAGGAAAATATCGTGAGGAAACTTGCGCACGCCTGCGAAGAGATTTAAAGGTTGTGCGTGAAGTCGTCGAATCCGCACTGGGCCGGCGTGGACGACTGAGGCCTATACACCTGCGTACGGTAGGCTCGTGCCCCGTGCTTGGTGGGGACGTTTAATGAGCTGATGATGATACTTAAATATACTTTTTTTTGTAAATACATATTATACTTAGAAACATCCAGACCAATACAAACAGACAAATGTTTGTACTGCCCGGGGATTGAATCCGGAACCATTGGTGTAGTAGCTGACGTCTCAACCACACCAAATGGGTCGTCCAAATAGTTTGAACTTTGATATCCAATGCGAAGGAACTTTCTCCCCAACCTTATACAATGTCTAAATTGTATGTTGCAGGGTGTGGCGTGAGCACCGCGACCGCATTGTGGCTTCCCAGGCGCTACCACGCGTGGGATCTCAATTACAACAATGGCTTCCTATACAACTCTAACTACAGGTATGTATCTCTTTAACCTATCCCAAACCACTGCTGGACATAGGTCTCCCCCATTTTGCGCCAGATATCCCGGTCCTCCGTTTTCCTCTTCCAGTCCATACCAGCGACCTTTCGCAAGTCGTCGATCCATCGGGCTGGAGGGCGACCTATGTTACGCTTGCCAAGACGCGGTCTCCACTCCAGAACTCATCTGCTCCAACGGTCATCGGTTCTGCGACATACGTGACCAGCCCACTGTCACTTCAACATACCTACTAATCCGGATACAATAAACAACGGATAAACATACTTATATAATTTTTTAAAATACATATATTAACATAGAAAACGTTGTTTAGTATCCGTCGTTACGTCGTTGAGTCGTATATAATAATAAATATCCACTGACATTCACACAGCGCCATCCAGCCCCAAGTTAAGCGTGAAGCCTGTATTATGGGTACTAAACAACGGATAAATATACTTATATATATTTTTTGTAAATACATACATATTATACATAGAAAACACCCAGACCATAACAAACAGACATGTTCATGCACACAAATGTTTGTACTGCCCGGGGATCGAACCCGGACCCTTGGTGTTGCAGTCGACCTCTCAACCGCAACACCAAATGGGTCGTCAATTATTATGATTTTATTAATGATATCGTGTTGTATAGTTGCGAGCTAAGTATGGTGTTGACCGGCGCTGCGTTCGTCCACCGTTACTACCTGTGGGCGTATTGGCGCGCGCTACCGGCCGCCGTGCGGGACTACGTCGACCACTACATGAACTGTGAGGACATCGCCATGAACTTCCTGGTGGCGCATATCACGAGGAAACCGCCCGTTAAGGTGCGTATTTATGAATAAGATGGGGCAAGCCGCGTTTTTAAGTGCGACAAATGTAGCTCAACGAGCATACACTGGCTGCAGTTTACGCTCTGTGAGACGAGTCAAGACGCACGAATATTAGAGAAATTACCGTTTTTGCCCAAAATGCCATCCTGTGCAATTGTAACATGTCATCATCGCAATGAATCAGTAAATTTACCAAGAAATATAATAACTTTTCACAGCTAAGAAGCTGTGCCTGTGGTGTCCTTCACCGTAAGACGCGCGACGCGCCGCAAGGCTGTTTTTTATTGCTTTTTTTTTCAAATTTAAAATTTTTGCCTAAAATAAAAGATGCCTATGTTTTTCCATATAACATCAGCTACCTGCTAAAAGTTGTCCCATTCAAACCTGTACAGCCGTTTCAGAGATTACACGAAACATACAGACAGACAAAACTTTTTAAAATTTATATGTAATAGATTTTTTGGAATGAGCTGATAATGATGATACCTATGCTCATTATACAATGATGGTTTTTGCAATACAAAAAATATAGTATGGCGTTACGTTAATGACAGCTTATGCTCCAATTGGTTACTTTTTATGTTTATAATAATCATATTTTTTAATGTCACATTAATAACAATCATTAGTATGAGAGTAAGACCAATCGCTAACATCAAGGAAGAAGCAAGTGAAGCTGTTGGTTTGTTTCATCATCATCATCAGCTCATTATACGCCCCACCGAGGGACACTAGCCTACACGTGTATAGGCCGTAACGTTGGTTTGTCTAGCATTATCCATTTTGCAATGATTCGGGAATGTTTAATCGACATTTGTGGTCAGGTGACTTCGCGATGGACGTTCCGTTGCCCCGGGTGCCCCGTGACGCTGTCCGCCGACGAGACGCACTTCCACGAGAGGCACAAGTGTATACAGTTCTTCTCGCAAGTAAGTATATAATAGTAAGGATACTTACTTCGATCGACCACTTAGATCGACCATAAACTAACTAAATGCAGAAATATCAACCGAAAAATATCCGAGCCACTTGACACATGTTATATTTATGACATTTAATTATTCATTCAAATTTTGACCTTAAAGCGTCATTGAAAGGGTACAAAATCACAGTACGAGCGCTCTACTATGTCATTACGACATGTAGCGAGTGACGTGATTATGAATGAAAATTTTGCCAAAATGACACGACGGCCACTTTTGTCGCGGACACTTTTTGAATGAATTGTGCATTTAGTTGGTTTAAAGGATGAAAACATGTCATCATTATCAGCTCAGTTAAATGCCTCCACCGAGAGGCACTCCTACCCATATCGGGTGGAAAATTCGCACTGGGCCCGTCTCGTCGTCAACGCGGTCCTAGTGCGGATTGGCCGACTTCACGCACGTATGTATGTATGGTACTCGAGTATAAATAAAATGAAATAAATATCCACTGACATTCACACAGCGCCATCTAGCCCCAAGTTAAGCGTGAAGCCTGTATTATGGGTATTAAACAACGGATAAACATACTTATATATATTTTTTTGTAAATACTTACATATATTTTATACATAGAAAACACCCAGACCATTACAAACAGACATGTTCATGCACACAAATGTTTGTACTGCCCGGGATTCGAATCCGAAACCCTTGGTGTAGCAATCGACATCTCAACCGCTACACCAAATGGGTCGTCATCAGTATAAACGTTAGTCCCATACTATAATCCATTAACGAATAATGTCCACTACTGACAGACCGCCACCAAGCAGCGCCAACCATTGCGATCCTTTTCATCAATCCTCCTTGCCAGTGGCGTGCATTCCATATATGCAAATAAGCAGTGCATACTCTTTACGTCCAGACAGCCCGAAAAAACTACAACATATTGATTGAATTCTTCCCATTTATTCGCCTATTTTCTTCTACAGATTTCAAACTACAGATTGCTGTCATTAACATACTTATATACATTCACTCAATTGACAAAATGAAAATTATTTATTGCTTTTACATGGAGCTTCGGTGACTCAATGGTGTGGACTGTTGCCCTCCTACCAGTGGCGTGCACTCCATATATGCAAATATGTTCAGTTCATACCCTGTCCGTCCAGACAACCCGGAAAACCGCCAACATATTAAATGATTCCCAATTTCCCCTACAGATTTGAAACCATAGGTGATCTGCTGTCATCACCAGCACTGAATTTGACAAAAACAAAATCATTTATTGTTTTTGCGATAAGTGTCACTTACTTTGCATACCCTACTCATAATCTCTGTGCTCGCCACTGCCTTCTACCGGGAGGGCTGAGGTTCAAATCCCGCCACGTACCAATGTGTTTCGAATTTTCAAAAATATATGTACGTTATTCGACGTTCTTACGGTGAAGGAAAACATCGTGAGGAAACCTGCGAGGAGATTCAAAGGTTGTGCGTGAAGTCGTCCAACCCGCACTGGGCCCGCGTGGACGACTAGGGCCTAATCACCCTATACGGGTAGGCTCGTGCCCTCGGTGGGGACGTCAATGAGCTGATGATGATGACTTTGCATACTCTACTCACGATCTCGGTACATGTCACACCTACTAACTATTGCTTTTGCAGGTTATGGGTTATACACCTCTGATGTCGACGCAGTATCGTGCGGACTCGGTACTCTTCAAAACTCGAATACCACGACAAGCAGAAGTGCTTTAAGTTTATATAATGGACCGTTGTTTGTTCATCATAAATATCGAGCAATTGTTTTTGTAAATATTTGTTATAAGAAGCACCATTGCGATATACGCATATAAAATGGAGAGATATGTAATAGTGTAATTAAAACGGTAAGTGTATGTCATAAAGAAGATATAAACATTTCTTAAATGTTTTCACTTTAACTGATCGATATTATCAAATTATTTATGTAGTTATAAATATCAATTCAATTCAATTTAAATCAATAATTTCGAATAATTAAAATCCAAATAACATTGAATTAAAATAAATAAAATATATAAACATAGAATAAAATTACTTAACTACATTAAAATAAACATGTGATCAACATTAAAATTATAAATTAATTTTCCCAGACTATAAATTTGACACTTTAAAAATAAAAATTACACATAAATATACATCTCTAAGATAACTATGAAATTAATATTATAACAAAAAGTTACAATAAAAATGTATCAGCGATTTTAACCGTTTGTGAAATTTGACACCACATTTTGAACTTGATGAACAATGATGATTTAAGCTCTAAACCCAATGAAATTACCAGTTTTTAGCACAACTGCTAGTGAAGGGTTAACGCTGTTCAGTAATGGTGACTCAGTTAACGAATATTTAAAAATATGGACGGAAAATAAATCGCCGTTCGAACAGTTCAATTATTGAAAGTGCAGTAAAAAGACTTTTAAAATTATTGCTTAGGAATTGTATCAAATGGGGCATATTCATAAAATAAACATTTCTATTGGAAGTGACGTTTTAAAAACAATGCCTTTGGGGCTTAAGACATAAGGGTCTTAAAACAATATAACTGTAATGATACTGCAAAAATTTTGTACCAGAAAATGCAAAATAATATTATAGTGATACTGTTTTAAGATATGGCGGCGAGACTCCTGATTTATTATCGCTCCTGGGTTTATGTAGAATCCCTATCAAATACAATCGAATTTTTTTTTCGGGCCTGACGTAATTACTTTTTTGACTCTGTTAAAAATACTTATTATAGGAAGTGAGTTATATTGTAAAATAATATCTTAATATCCAAAAATATACTAGAAAATGAATATTCTTGTATGTCTTTATTGTTGTGGTAGTGCCCCTCTTTCAAAGTTTGTTTCAATATGTAGGTATGAAGTTAACAATATTATAGAAAAATTAAGACTTATAAACAATGGTGAAAAGTAAAAGTATTTATGCATTTTTAAGGATATATGCATTTTTATCTTTAAATTAGCATAAAATTAATCAGATATTGTTTATTTACTCATTATCATACTTAATTCCCATGTACATACATAAAATATAAATATTTTATTTAAATTAGGAATGTGTCTGTTCTAGCGATTTTGTTACATACATAATTATATACACTGTGTAAATGTTAATATTTTAATAATTCTATTGTCAAAATACATATTAGTGAACATCACATTGAACATAAATGTTACAGTCAAAACTCATAACCGGTCAATACGCTTATTAACTGCAGAATTCAGTCACTAAGCTTATTGACTAACCGCCTCGGGCATAACCCTTATTGACCTGCTTTGATAAATAAAAACTACTCAAAAAGTGTCTGTGACAAAACTCTGCCCATCGCCTCGGTTGGGCAGAATTTTCATTATTTTTTACTGGTCATAATAACAGTAGCTTGCTCGTGCGAGCGCAGAAAATTGGTTATGTGAGTCACCAAAGAGCGCACCAGAGGTCAGGGCAATAGCCTTAATTTTTTATACTAATTGTTTGCATAAATAATAATTGGATTTAAATATAACTTTTTAATTAGCTGTTCCAGTATTTCAGTCGCTGTGGTCGAAAACGGCCAGGACTACATCAGTATGCTCGTGATTTTTTTATTTTGTACCCTTTCAGTGATGCGTTAAGATCAAAATTTAAATGAATAATTTTATGTTATAGATAAAACAATAACAATAAGTAGGTGTAGTGCGGCTCGGACATTTTTTGTTATCGTACTTTCGTGAATGTGCATATATTGTTAGTTTATTGTTTATCTAAGTTGACCGGTTATGAGTTTTGATAAAAACATATTATATTATCCTTTTTCAAGGTGTTTATTAAAGCTACTTATAGAAAAAGATCTTAAGGAACTATATTATTATCCTGTTTTATAGATATCTTTTTTGATCGAATTTAATGTTTCTTTGTCTTTTTTATAATCAGGATCCAGTTTAAAATATGTTATTGTCAAAATAGAAAAAACAGGCGCTAATGTTTCATATATTAAATAATATCAAAGACCTAACGTAACGTAAACTGAAGACTCGTGCTTCTATGTTTGTTGAATTCATTTATTTGTTGTCTTTGCTGTAAATATTAAAACAACATTTACTTATATTGCTCTTAAATGGGTAACAAACTATTTGTTTACTATGAAATTTTATTGAAAATTATACTTTTCTGTATAAACAATTAAAAATGTTTTCATAATTTTGTGGGATACGAATTGACGTTGTTCCTCAAAAAGATTACTATATAAAAAAATTACATAGTTAAATTGGAGTTATAGAATAAAGGTTGCATTGAATTGGTTACAATACCTTCATTTAATTTTGTTCGAAGTGCTAATACTTTGAATACTAGGTATTAATGATCTTTCACATTCTATTACAATATTATGCATGTAAAACACTAGTCCTTTATATGTTAAGACTGAAGAGTTTGTGTCGGATAGGTACCTAAAATATATCTTGTTATTTTTGAAGCATGTGATTCTATGCATTTTATTAATTTTGTAAATTTTAGACAAAGAATCGATGTAGTTAACTTAATTAATATTGTCAGTAAGGTGCCTTTTGACTGTAAGAACTATATAGTCTTCTTAAAATAATATTATTTGTAAGACAAGTTTGAATCTAGTATTTTTAGGAAATATATATGTGGAAATAATAAGTTAAAAAAGAAGTAATTATTGCTTTTATAGAACACGTGTATTCGCATTAATGGTATCCTAATGTTTGCCTCTCAATCGACATCAGTGCAATATTTACAACAATCACAAGAAAAACATCCAGTTTTATTTTCAATGCTTGTAAATATGCCTTTTTATTTTTATACTCATATAGGTATTTGTGTTGTATTAGCCAATTAAATATGTATGTACAACTTTTTTATTTACGACAACGAAATGAATTATATTTATCAATAAATCATGATGACGGAGTAATAATTGTATTTTTTTTAAAACCTTCACATTTGTTTTATTTTGGTAAAGATTTTTGTTTCCATTTGAATTTTTAAAGTAACTAACTGGTTAAATAGACAACCCAGACAGTGGTTAGTGGATTCTGTCGCCAGTGGTTAGTGGATTCTGTCGCCTTTCGTTTTGTTGAGTTACTAAAGATGCTGTAGGGATCGCAGATTATTTTTTCACAAGAGACTAAATTATTAGTTCGCGAATTAAATAGTAAAGTGTGCTCCAGTACTGTGGCCATAGATACCAAGTTGTCTACGTAGTTTATCCACCGCAGTGCCAGATATCGTCCGGTGAAATAGGAGCGTGAGTGGAGTATGCACTGTTGCTAATATAAGAGGGTAGGCAGTTGGTGAAATTGCTCGGTTAGAAGAGGTCTTTGGTTACAGGCGCAGGTAGTTTTAACAGAAGGCGTATTACCTACTTGACATGATGTAAGTCTTGGTTACATGATAACATAAAACGTGCTTATATTGGTACGTATGCAGTAAGTGTATTTTAAATATATTTACTTCATATTGTATGAGTAGGTACCTACTGAGAGGCATCTAGAGGATAACTCACCTTGATATTCTAGTACGGTTATGTTCTCGATAAAACCACACTGCTAATGGAACTAAACCCGATATCATTACCACAAGCAACGACTGCCACTGGGCTTGGTTTCCGCAACTGCCAGTCGATTAGTTTCATTAAATTGAAACACTATAAGTGTAATATATCAAGTTATACGTTTTTATTGTTACAGACGTTTTCAACGTTGTGGTGTGACTACTGCATTAATCGTACATAGTACAGTCTAAATACGTTTTCTACAAACAATTAACATAATTGTGTTGTCGTTAAGATTATAATGTATCTAAATTCATTTTTAATCAAATTACACTTTATGAAGTTACTTATTGCACAACTGGTAAAACTCAGTTGTATGTTTTTATGTTTTATATAAATAGGTTACCTACCTCACCTGCGTGGGAATGAATGCTTTATTTTAAGGCATATAGAGTTAAGAAAGATCAAAGGAACAATAAAGATAAATAAAACACTCAATACTGTAAAATATATTTAATTTTAAATGTAATCTTAAAAAGAGGGACGCATATCCACATTCATAAATTGTTCAATCGTTCTGGTTATATAATAGTCTCAATCAGGACTCGCACAAGAACTGAACACTTTGTGCTTAATATAATTACAGATCGTTATTTAACTTATAGAGTGTAGGTCTATAATTTATTCAAGGTACTCGTATAATGTGATTGATTAAATGACTTGTGTAGCTTAAATTATATAAATACATTTATGTTGCAAAAAAGTGCAATTACTAACTATTTCATATTTAAAGTAAAGGCATAACAACAAATATAAGATTAGAAATATTGCAAATTTTAACAAAATTGGGCATAAGACGTCCTTTATATTTATGTTTCAGAACATTTACCTGCATAGGTAGGTCATAGGTTTTGAAATACAAATTGCTTCTACATGCTCTTGTTTAACAAGTAAGCATGTTAAAATCACCAGAAGAAAAACATGTAATAACCGTTAGTAGGTAATTTAGATTTCAAAGTTTTTATGAAGGAATATTTTTATGAATATAACTTTGTACCTATAATCTCAGCAAGATTTTTTAAGTCTCACCTTTTAATGCTAGAATGACTGACGATTTACGATGACGATGAATTGTATTCTTCGGAAAATACAGTTGAGAATAATTTGTAATTCCACCTTTACTTCATAGTAATGAAATAGTTTTAAATATAGGTTCTTAACATTACATTAATTTTAACTATGAATAAAGCTGAGTAAAAACGTTACTGTTAGTAGGTATGTATAGCAAAATATGTTATTTACTTACATAATTCTTACTTTATAATAAAATATAATCTTTTCATCTATAAAGAAACTATGTTTTCGTAATAGGTATTTCATAAACATGGTCAGTAGGTAATGTGACAATACTAATTAGTGAACTATCGATTTTTTATGCGGCTCGTTTAATTTTTTATTAAATGTTTCTTAACCAAAATTATAAAAAAGTTTCCCCTCGTAAGGGGAATCTGTTTTAATTTTAATAAGAACAGATTAATAAAGGTAAACTTAAAAATATTTTAATCAAGATATAGATTTAAAACTTGAGGTCGGTCGTTTACACAAGTTTTGAGTTTTTAAATACACAATTTCCAGCCATACAGATCAAATTTTTTTATTATGATTTTGTTACTATTATAATAAACATTGAAAATTGTACATGTCAAAAAGGCTGCATAAGTTTTAACTTGTAAAAATTATGCATAATGTAGTTATTGAATTAGTTTGGTCGTTGGTTTCGATGAGTGGTCCACATGTTCTTGTACTTTTTATTTTTTGTGCATTTTATTTCGATCATATACTTTTATAAATTTAACAGAGGGGATATACCATTTTCTTATAAGGATTTTTAGGTATGGTAGGTACAAGGCTCGAAATATTAAATTAAGAACTTTTTAACACTGAATTAATTTATCATAAATGAATATTAACCAGTTTTCAAATCTAACATTAATATTTTTTCTGAAAATTGCAAAAAACAACTTTTGCAGTCCTTTGATATATTTTTGTGGTCTCTATTTTGACCGGACTACACTACGGGTGATCGGGATTTGTATGTTTGGGAACATGTGTTCCACCTCATATGTATGCGTGTAGTTGGGTTCGTATACGCGGCGGCGGGTACGGGCCCACTGGGGCTCGCTCTCAAGCCATCTCGTCCCCCTTTCCACCGTCCAACCTCTTCAACTGTGGAATTACAAAAAATATTAAAACGCTGAATTTTAGTATATTTATGTAAACAATAATGATATAAGCACTGATAATTAAAAAAAGGAAACATTTCCACAATACGCTTAGAATTAAAAAAAATCATCGCACAACAATATTAAATTTCTAGTTTTAGATGAATTTAACTCGATTTTGTATTTTGTTTAAAAAATTAACAGATTCCAATATATTTTTAAATGAAATCTGAATCCTGTTAGAATATTCTACATAAAAATATGTTTTGTTATCAAGGCCTTATACACAATTATGAGAAGTCTGATCATGGCCCCACGTTGGGTGTCAGTCGCTTCTTCATCATCATCAGCTCATTACACATCTCCACCGAGCAGCACGAGCCTACCCATAAAGGGTGTATAGGCCTTAGTCGTCCACGCGGGCGCAGTGCGAATTGGCAGACTTCACGCACAACCTTTGAATCTCTTCGCAGGCGAGCGCAGGTTTCCTCACGATGTTTTCGTTCACCGTAAGATAAATTGAAGCCCAATTTAAACAAGAAGCTTGGACTATAAGAACTACACGAAGATAAACATACTCATAAATATTTACATAATTATTATTGAGATGTAACAAGAACACTAGAAAATTATAACTCTTTTCTTACGCTCTCTCTACGGTCCACGCAGTCGGCGCTGGACGTCCAGTACGCTTGCAATAAACACAATACGTTATTGTAGTCGGCTTTTATTAACACATACTATTATTTTCGAAAATGCTCACTATTAATTATAATTAACGGATATATTGTAGGCACCTACATGTTTTTAAATATATATATATATATACCTATAGTTTCATTTTGATAAAATATATCAAAATGTGTGCAATTGTATAAATCTATTTATAAAAATGATAAACAATGTTTGATATAATTTAACTATACTAAAAAATCACAAAAATTAAGCACTTTGTGTTTCACTTTATTTCATAGTTACTCACTGCTGTACCTTTTTTACTTATCAAGCTGTCGGACTGTGAGAATTTTACCCTACAATAAAAGTACTTAAATAAACAGGTACTAATACAGGATGAATTTTGTATCACTGGACTTATCTTAGGGGATCTACCATATAGATTTATAAAAAAAATGCCAATTTACTCGATTTCATACTGTATAATGAACTTGGTAGTTTTAAACATGTTTTTCATTATGTTCAATACATGTAGGTACTATTTTTCTAAATACCAGACTTGCTTTTATCTAGTCTTTGCCAAATAAAATACGAAAATGTTTTTTACGGTTCCTTACTCTTTTCTTAATATAATCGAGGTTTTTTAGCATTCCCTATATAACTATATAAGATATTGAAAAGGGGCCTGGCATTGAACCGTGGGGCTAAGGATATTTAAACTCGATTATTCCCAAGTTGTACTTATTGGACAATAAAGTCAACGCAAGGAATACAGCATTCCTTGCGTTGACTTTATTGTGTGTTTTACAAAATACGAAAATAAAACACTTAGAAGTGTTTTGCCAAAAAGTTACGACGACGCTACAGATATCGTATTGTTTATCTTATCTGGAATCAATGCTACATGCTTATTGAAAATGATTTATAGATATCAGTTTGATTGACTCTTAATAAAGTTTAAAATCAAGTAAATATGATATCATTAATGACATGTGCGATCTTGATACAATAATAGATAATTAAAATCCTTAATAAATTTTAACTTTTTATTGATTTTTATCATCGCATAGTTCCAATCACCGATTAAATATACCGTATGTAATTGTTTTTAAATGATTTTATCAAGCACTAACATGATACTATTATATAGATATGCATGTGATTAATTGGTGATATAAAACGGTGTCACGATATCACAAAAATGATATCGGTTATAGTGAAGTACCTATATCTGTTACTTATTTTTAAATATATTTAAGTGTGGGGGTAAGAATTAACTTTTTTACGTACAACTAACAAAAAAATTATTGAATTTACAATTGTACCTAATGATTTTGCAATATTATCGTTTTCTAGAGTTTGCTACATACCTTTTATACGCTACGTCTATGTACCTACCGCTTAAATGAATGTTAACACGGATAAATAATAAAAGTGTAACTTTAAATGACAAAATCATATTTTTCACCACATTGCCAAATAAAACAAATGCAAATAAAAACACTATACATAGAATATGTTTTTAATACAATTTATTTAAACTATTTATTTGTTAGAAATGGAAGTAGGTACGAGTTAGCGCTTGATAGATAAGTCATCGAAGTTTTTGTTTCTTCTAAAGCCTGTTGCTATCTCTTAATGTTTGTTGTTACTATTGTTGACAAAGAGAAACAAGCTCTTACTGTCTACAGTTCATTCTATATCTATTTATTCATATTCCTTGTTGTGCAATACCGCGGTGGTTAATCCTATCGCGGCAGTTTGTTTACCTCCTTGTCGTCAGCCGCGACGGGCCGGTACCGCGGGGGTTCGTGCGCGGGCGCTGAGAATCCGTGCACGTAGAGCAACGCTGCAGCCACGCCGCCCGCCACCGGACCCGCCCAGTACACCTGCCGAATTACATTTTACATTAAATTCTGTTTAACTTTAATTTGCTAAACTGCTTCCGTGTCAGCTGTGCTTGTCGTGGCAGTTTGTAATTAAGGCATCACTACTTGTTTGTATCGCTTACGTATGTATATTGTCAATGTAATAAGTGTATGTCTTGTAAACTGTCCTATAAATAAATAATAAATTACATCATAAATTTAAATAAATATACAGTAACATTATGAGCGTCGGTGGCTCAATGGTGTGGACTGTTGAATTCCAATCTGGAGGGCGCAGGATCAAATCCCACCACGTACCAATGAGTTTTCGAATTTTCGAAAATATATGTACGTTATCCGACGCCTTACGGTGAAGGAAAACATCGTGAGGAAACCTGCGAACGCCTGCGAACTGACTCAAAGGTTGTGCGTGAAGTCGGCCAATCCGCACTGGTTCCGCGTGGACAACTAAGACCTATTTCATCCTTTATGAGTAGGCTCATGCCCCTCGGTGTGGACGTTTAATGAGCTAATGATGATGACAGTGACATTAACACACCGCCTTCAAGCCCCCAAGTAAAGCGTAGTTTGGGTACTAAACAACGGATACCCAAACATACAACTTTTTTAAATACCTAAATAACAAACAGACATGTTCATGCGCAATAATGTTTGTACTGCTCCGGGACCGAACCCGTAACGTTTGGTGATTTGAGCCGTGTTGTTATTGTAATTGTTCCGCTAATGTAACTTTTTTAGGACCAACTGAAGATAAAAATACATAGGGAACATAATTTATTTTGATATATAGGGCAATCAAAAAGCTTGAAATAAAATCATAAGATACTATCTGATACAAAACATATCGTGAAAAAGGATTATGAGCTGGTGTAAATATTTTGTATAGGTGTACCAATTGTAGTAGTTTATTTTTAAAATGTCAACATGATAGTGGTTTGGCGGATAATATGGGCTTGGCAGAAAATAGGTAAACATTAGAGTAAAAACGTCGAGACAAAGCTGTTGCAATAACCTGTAACAGTGCCAAGTTTATATTGTGTTCATTTCGGTTTTGTAATATTAAATCACGCAAATTTGTACTCGCTACTATGACTGCTGAACTTTCTTGAACTTGAGTTGGAGAGGTTGAAATCACCTGTGTGGGTCTTGGGTTCCAAACCCACGAGGAAACCACATAGTCACTAGTTGCGATTTTCTCTGTTTAGTATGGATAATGATTGAAAAGAAAGATGATTACGTGCTTTGGAGAACACGAAAAGCCCGGTTCAGACCCGCGATACCCCTGGTGATACCCCGTTCGACCCGAATACTAACTAATCTTAGAGTGGTAGTCACTTACACTCACTAATCGCATTGGGCAAGCGTGGTGGTTTATGGTCTATATCTCAAAACCTGTGCGGCAAGGCCTGTGTTGTACAGAGGGACGTTATCCACTGATGTTGAGTTGGACAGGTTCATTATAATTGATAAGGAGATTTGATTTGTGCCTATTTGTACAGTTTGTGGTGGCAGGTCTTCAAAGTCTCGTTTACTGTTCAGCAGTCTTCACGATGCAAAGGCAAGTGAGAGTATAGTCAGAAATAGGCCTAAGGGACTACTCCTAGAGATAAGAATAATAAAAATAAAACAGCTCCGGTATTAGAT
The DNA here is from genome assembly GCA_019425675.1 of Leucinodes orbonalis. Classification (NCBI taxonomy): domain Eukaryota; kingdom Metazoa; phylum Arthropoda; class Insecta; order Lepidoptera; family Crambidae; genus Leucinodes; species Leucinodes orbonalis. The sequence continues at coordinate 5,186 of PQWD01001568.1, read as the reverse complement.
TGTTACTTACCCAGTGGTTAAGCCAGTTGTTAGCGACGAGAGCCGAGCCGAAGGACCGTGCGGGGTTCATGGCCGAGCCGGTGTAGTCGACGGCTAATAGATGGCCTAGAGTCACCGTCAGGCCGATGGCTAGTGGAGCCGTCGCCTTGCTGTCAGGCTTGTTGGGGTCACACACCTGAATATGAACAACAAAGTATGCAATTACTTGCTTAATTTGATTCCATTGAAGGAAACCAATACGGAATTTACACCGATTTCCGGGCCCAATCTCCTAATAGCTACGCTGTGTAGGAAAAGCCCCGAGGGACGTGTGACGTTATGGGCTGAAGATGATGATGATAAATGCCTGCATATATTTCTTTGGAGTTTTATGGTTTTTGAACTTTACGCTAAGGTGTTCATTTATTAACTGTCCAAAATAATTTAGTTGCAGCTTTTCCATCGGTGGCGTGGTGAGAGCAGAGGAGTCTCAGTCTAATGCAATTACAAGTTCAGTTATTGCGTTAGACTAGACATGAATCATGATTTAACCTAGTACCTACTTACGAGTATATTATGTTTGCGAAAAAAGCACACGGTGATTTCGCCTTAAAGGAATGTAGAAATCTATTAGGGGCCGCGACTTAGGCCCCTACTAGTGAAAGTAAAAGGTGATTGGGAGCCTTTGACATAATTCAGCAATTAAGTTTTTTAGAATCTAATGAAAATTATGATCAGGCAGTAGTTAAGCTATCTAACTGTGACCTGCTGCCATATGTAGCACAAAATGATAGAGGCTTTTATTTTATGAAACTAAAAAAATTCTTTTTTTTTTTTTCAGAAATTCAAATCAAGAAATACTTATGTTTTGTATTTATAGGTTTCATACTTTGTTAAACACAATCTACTAGGTATTTCTTGTGATTTGTGCCCAAAGTTTCGGTTTGTACCTAGTGGGACATTCTTAGACACTACAAGACTGCACAATAGTTTGATGTTAGTACTATTTAAAATTTGCATCTAGCGATTGGTCGATTTGGCACTGTGCAGATCGGTAAACACGCTAGAGGTTACGAGTACAATGCCCCTTGGGCTAGGTCAGGTTGAGAAGTCGAATTTACTGCATCAGCAGAGTAAGTATTGATGTCTTTTAGCATATCAGACCAAGTAAGTATGCTTGTGTAAGGGATCCGAGCTTTAATTTTGATGTCCGAGTCTCGACATTACCGGCCCGTGGTGCATTTACCTAACCTCGTTTTTTGTAAGGTATAATGGTGGTAAAGAATAATGGACACATAGATATCTATGCTCGTAAAAGGAAAATATATTTGGGGTTTGCGACCTCCTACACCAATTGTCAATCAATCACCATATTCACCATAGACCGCCCTATCGTGTGACTACGAATGATCGCCAGTAAAAGCTGGAAGAGGACAGTGTTGAGAAAATGTCAAAGATCTATGTCCTCCTCAAATTATAACATCCCACCACAGGGCACAGCCCTTCCCGCCATGATATCCATGACAAAAACGGCCGTAAATTAATGCGGATTGGTCCATAAGACTAATTAATGACCTGACAAATGGTTATAATTTAAAAAGTCTAAGGAAAAGCTGGTTAATTTATTGTTATTGTTAATGTGACTTGTACTCATTTTGCGAACGAATATTGGATTTATCTCGACACGCGATATTGTTTCTAAACGTCGCTATTTTTAGATAAATTTAGTTTATTTCACTGCTTAAGTTATGATCAATTAAATGCTTTACATTATGCTTGTTTGGTAGAAGTATTTTACGCGACGGGCGCGCCAGCGTAAGTAATTAGATTTAACCGTTCATTAATCTACCTACTAATTAATATTATAACAACTAGAAAACACGTATGTACAAAATTTTCAATATTTATTGTTTTTTTATAGATAAATGATAACAGCGACTATTATCTCTCCCATATTCAAAAGTAGATACTAAGTATTCAATGTCACTAGTATATTTCATATCGAGTAATGTTTATTTAACGATTCAATAATCACGAGATTACAGAGTCGTTAGAGCGCCTGATCAATAATTCATGAATGTACCTACCAATATTTATTTTTTTACCACCGATTATTAAAAACTCACTTCTTTACGTTGTCTTTAGTGCAAACATAACATATAAAATAGCAAGGTTAACTACCTTGCTATTTTCTTACGGTCTTTGAAAATTTAACGACTACTATAATAACTACAACCATACGATGGAAGCCCTAAAAACCCACTAATCTGTAATAATAGGTCCGCGTGGTGGGTTACGCATCAATAACCTGCTAGGTGCTGTGTGGGAAGGCCTGTGCTCTTTTGTTTGACGTTATAGGCAAAATCAAAGTTTCTCCTATGTTGACGAAACCTCCCATATCTACCTACAAAGATAGGTATTCAGGTTCTACTAAGTGGTGACCCGTCTAAAGTTACGAGCCTGACATTTGGGAACAAAAATTCAAAATTTGAAACATAATAATGTATAGTATTAACTTTGATTGAAAGTCAAATAAAACTCCTACTGGACATAGTATGGCAAGAACATTGATTTACTTAATATTTAAGGATGAGTTGTATAATTATATAAATAGGTATAACTTAAATAAAGTTAATTTTCCTTTATTCATATTAAATTGTTAAAACGTTAAAGAAACTAACACAAAGCTGATATATTCCTCTGCTTAGGTAGGTAAACAATTCATTTGCAATCTAGAAAATGACAGCGACGCTCGAGTCATCGTATTTAATACTTAAAAGTAACTGCACCGTTGCTAATAACTCCCAGTCACGAGGGCTAACCACTATGGCATTAAGATTTAAGTTGACAAAGTACTGGAAAATTGTGTTTTTAAATTCCTAGAAAGCAGTAGTGGTTTGTGATAAATCGGGAATTAGAGGATATTTCCCTATAGTACGTATAGTATATATTTATTTATTTCCCTTCAATTGTGAGCTGGAACTCTATTCTCTATTCCGCAAAAATATTATTGCTATTGGGTCAAGGTAAAAAGAAATAAAATAACAGACAGTACAAACATAGATAAGTAATAATGTAATCATTAGTAATCATGCTAAGTGGTTTTGAAGCTTTTTACGCTTAACAAAAACTAGGCACCTAACAACTTTGTCTTTTACAGCTTTATTCAATGATAAATATCGCATTAGGTGCATCATATATTCCCGAAGCTATAAGAATATGACTTGGAAATATTTTGAAAGTAACTTCTGTTTTTATTAGGTACTGATGGTGTGTTTCTGAATGAAAAAGAAACATAGGTTACCATAGTCGGAGATGAGGCAGTTACGATGTGGAAGCCTAGATAAAAACTCCATTAACTAGCTTAGTCCGTAGTTGATACGTGATAACTGGTAAGCCAGCAGGTATGTTTACTGCCTCTAATCATATAATAATATAAATTGAAATTAAAAGAACAGCTTACCCCACAAACGACGAAGACGAGAACGAAGCCAAGGAAGAACTCAATGCCGAATCCTTGGAGGGGTGTGACGTCAGTGCCGAGGCCTGTAACCCCGAGGCTCCCGGCAGCGCGGTCTGGGGTGAAAGCCTTGAGGAGTCCAGACCCCGCAGCAGCACCGGCACACTGAGCGATCACGTACAGCACAGCCCGTATTGGCTTCACACGACCCGTCGCTGCCATGCCCGCTGTCACGGCAGGGTTGATGTGCCCACCAGACACATGCCCTATCGCCTGTGCAAATGTAAGTTATATGTAAATTTGAACGTTAAATGAGTCGCCTGAATTTTGAAGTCAGATACATAGTGAACATATAAGGTTTTTATTCCATCCTTTTTCGGTGCTCAAACCGACCTCTCTGGTCCGTGGTACATCCTGCCAAATGTCGTGAACTAGCGTGTTGGATATCCATACTCAACTTCTTATCATGATGACAATGATGAATTTACCCTGATAATGCTTAATGCAGTTATAAAGGATTAGCAAGCCCAAGTGGCAGAAGGTAAGGCACATGGTGCGTAGATAGATCGCCCAACGGAGTTAAGGTCCTTGAGTGGTATCCGCGTTACGTAAAAAGGAGCGTAGGCCGACTACTAAAAAGGCCGGCCTGCATGGAAGTATTTAGGGGAGCCCTTCGTTCAGCCGTGGACGAGTTAGGCTGTAATGATGATAGTCAAAAAAGTGGTTCGATACACCTAAATTCCTTCACAAACTTACATCATCATCATCAGCTCATTAAACGTCCCCCACCGAGGGGCACGAGCCTACCCGTATAGGTTGATTAGGCCTTAGTCGTCCACGCGGGCGACTTAGGCGTCCACAAACTTACGTTTTCACTTAATTAGTACTTAAGAACTTAGCTCCATTATTATATTTGCATGCAAGATTAATCGAGCGTTAAAGACTTTTCAGTAGTTGGGACTGAAAAAAAAGGTGCAATTTGAAAAGAAAGAAAGAAGAATACATTATTTGACCACAAAATAACATTACAAGACTATAACAGTACAAAACAATAACGATAAAGAACAAACAAAGAAAACAAAACGAAAAAAAAAACAATGTAAAAAGAACGAAAAAAGCAAATCATTGTATACTTAATAAAATAGAAAATACAATATATTTATGTGGTCAAAAAGGCCCTGTCTCAGCTTTTTTGCCGTGTGTTGAGTTGGTATTAAATAATTCAAAAGTGGACACGGCAACGCTGTTATTCTGACAGAGCACAAGTGACTATCATGGATAGAAATAAAGATAAATAAATAAACAATGATTTGAGGTTCAATAAAAGGAAAGATGCCACCTTTTCCAGTAATTTGAGCTATGCCTATTTTCTATTGTAAATGGTAGATAATGGTTAATATAATTGGCTGTTTATTTCCTTTTAATGTGACTAGCAGTTTAAACAATAAAGCGAAAACATTTACCCTTGTACCTCACTAGTATAGCGTAGTAATACAGAAGTTAAATAAATATGTCAGATGATCCTGCGAATTATTAGCCTATATTTTCGTTTTGTGTAAAGTTAAAAAGAAAGTAGCTGCAAATTCACCTACTTAGCTAAAATAATGAAGTACATCGGTATTTCATAAAATCCATAATAAATATTCAATGTCTCCAACATGCCATTTCAACGTTCTTCAACGACTTTATCATTGAGGAAAGTTTAAAACCTAACCAACTTTAATATTCGCCAAGATTTACGACTAGC